>KZ507495.1:37757-64283 GCA_002844005.1 Limosa lapponica baueri
GACTGAAAAAAAATGCCTTTCAGTACGTCTACTATCGCTTTGAACTAACTGCTTTTAAAAAATTTCACTGAATTTCACTGAATTTTTAGAGCAGGAGAGCAACTGGGCTTATGAAATTAAAAATAAAACTAGCAAATGAATCTATGTCTCCTCCTCACAGGCACTCTGTCTCTCTGTCGTCCCCTTCATCATGAAGATGACTGCTCAGTAGCTCTTGGCACATAATAATGCAATCCCTCCTGTCCACCCAATTTCTGTGGTAGCTGCCTGTTGTTTGTACAGCTTCTAGATAAAAATAAAGGAAGAATTGTCTTTCACAAACCTATTTAAGAACTCCATAGCTTTTAATAATTTTCTTATTTCACTTTACAGAGCCTTTTTTTAAATTAGTATGAAGCCAAGTTATGTTTCACCAGGAGGCAAAGAGTGCCAACTGTAACAGATCTAGGAGGCTGGAAAACAAACAGGTGGAAAAATTAAGTACTCATATTTATACTTGCTATATGGAAACCTTTGTATCAGAGAAAGCTAGGTAATACACGACATGCCATCTGATTTGCCTGGAGATGGGATAATGAGATTTTCAGATTACAGCTGGTCACAGCCATTATCACCCAGTTAACCCAGTGCTTGAATGGAATCAGCCCATGGACTGTTAGGTTCTGGTCTGATTGTTGGGTTCTCACATGGATGAAGGACAGTAGAGGCAAAGCTAGCAGGCCTAGGAAGCAGTGATGCTGGCACGCACAGTTGCAGGTTCAGCAGGGAGGTTGGATGTACTCCTTGATTTCCTGGTTTTGCTAAACTTTCACAGCAGCATCTACAAATAAGACTTTCAGCTACCTCCTCTTAGGAGATTCTGTCTCATGCTGTTGAACAGAGCAGTACTCACAAATGCCTAACAGCAAGCACTCAGCATGAAGCCTCCAGCTTGTATAAAATGGACAGAACATCCCTTTGGCGTAACAAGCCACAGTGACCAAATGCGTTTTCCTCTTTGAGTATCAAGCAAAGACTCCCCTCAGATATATTCCGTTGTCCAAAAGCTAGTTGTCTGGTCTATACTAGTCATGTAAGCTTATTGATTCTCTACTATAGGGAAAGAGATGTTCATAGGAGCAATTTGGTGTAGAGTTGTACAGATAACTGATGGAGAGAAGAAGGTGGGACCCATTCTGGAGTTGTCCCTTTCCCCTGGAGGAGTGTGAATGACTACATCCTTAGCGTTTACACAGGGAATGTCAGGGAATATTTCTTGTACAGCAGAATCAAGCTAAGGTTCTTAGTTCTTATTTTCAGAGTTGTGAATGACCAGGCTCAGCACATACAGACCAAGAAAAACTCCAGGTGTAGAGAGGGAAGGTGTTCCATGTGTTCAGTGACACTTTCTACCACAATAATAAGTAGAAGAGTGTGAAAGAGAGTAATTTTTTTTCCTTGGAGATTCGAGGCTGGGCAACAATTCCCATTAGAAACAGGCATCAGAGCATCACTGCCTTTTACTTTAAGCGTGAAACATGTTTCTGACCTTGCCTGTCCTGAAAGAAGTACACAGTAGTGCGTAAATTAAAATAAATATTTTAAAAAAAGAACCAAAGAAACATACTGAACAAATCACACAAACTCTGAACAGAATCTTCTCTCATACACAGTTCTCCCATGGGAACAGCATGGAAGTGAGCATGTCGGGCACACAAGATGAATGTTATTTGTATCACTTAGAGCACTGCTAGGAGGCTCTCAGACACTAAAATAATTTGTAACAGAAGAGATCACTGAGATTAACTCTTGGGTTTCCTTTTGGGTCACCTTCACTTTAAAAAGCCTTAAGATTGTTAAAAAGCCTTAAGATTGACTGGCTCATAGCTGATTCAAATGACACACTTTTATGGAGACATCTTGACATTCCCATAATGAATGAATGGTGAATTCACATCATACAATGTAATACATGTACAAGTCATTTTTGGTTCTGCCATTCTGACGAAGTTTGCTCATCATTTCTACACTTGAGAGGCAAGAATGACAGCACAATGTATAACCAGCTATAGTTAAAAGCAACATGATAAAAAATTAAAAGACAACTCCTCCACACGTTATCTCATTTTTTTCCATGAAATATGGAAATATTTTCTGGTATCTTTAACAGTTACTCTCCGCACTAGCATGTAGCTGGTTTCAGTGGTATGAATAATGCACATTAACCAAAATCACAGAAATCACAATGGTTACAGTGAATTATATGCAATACATTTAAAAGTATTCATTGTATTTAAAAAAAAAAAAACATAACCACCCACTGTGTACTTGGGTATATGAATGCTTTGGCACTGTATTTGGAAACAAGTTCTTGCAAAATAATATACACTGTCACAGCAGGTGAATGATGTAAAATATTCTCTGTGCTATTTAATATGAATTCCAAGTTTTACTTACCAGTCCTGCACAGCATTGAAAGATTCTTCGTTTGTGATGTCATACATTAAAATGAAGCCCATTGCACCCCGGTAGTAAGCTGTGGTAATTGTTCTGTATCTCTCCTGACCTGCTGTGTCCTGAAACAATAACAAACAAAATTTTATACGTTGCAAATAAATTGAGAAATTGTAATTTTTTTTAAAATAGGAAAACAATTCTGACACAGTTATTGTACAACCCTGCATGTACAATCCCACTCATAAAACTAATTAAGGGGAAGAAAATGGCGAATAACAGGAAAAGGAGAAATCTACACTGGATCATAATAGGATAGACATATCCATTCTGTCATGAAGTGAGAGTGGAGACAAGCAGAAAGGCATGGCCTTCTATAAGGTCATATATCCAAGTCATTCACTGATTCATGTCTCTCGGCCTAAGACTTGGGTAAGAACCTTGTCTTCTGCTCCTCCCCAGTTTGGCAGAGGGATGTCCTGCATAAAATGCTGGGAAAAAATAGCATTCTGAAGATCTTCATTATAAGATTGGAATGGTTCGAAGTCCAGAAACATCCTGACCAAAAAGGCAATGTCTAATGGTTCTATTCTTGTGATTTTAAGTCATTGGTGCTCATGTCAACTTTAGTACCAACACAGATCTGTGTTGACAAAAGGTGGAGGGCAATGTTTTTAAAATAAAGATTGTATCTGACAAAAAAAAGAAGTTTGCTATATATCCCTTATCTCAAACCAGTGTTCTCCCTCATTCTCTGTATCTTATTCAATTGCCTTTGAAGTAACAAATATAAGTCTTCATTTCTCCTACTGCTTGCTTTACTTATTTCCATTAAAAAATCTTCAGGGCAGGAACTACCTGTTATTGCATTTATATGCAATGTCTAGAATAACCACCCGTGTCTGTACTAATATTGTGAGATACCAGCAGGAACTAAAATACAAGAAATGCATAACTATTTCCTGTTCCAACACACCTATTTAACATTTTTAAACCATAAACATTAAAAGCTTTAGATGAGACTTACATAACATTTCAGTGCAATCATGTAACTGCCTAACATATTATCTGCACATATTCAATTTTAACAGACTTTGCAACTTAATTTCATTATTTTAGATTTTTTGAGTGGATAAGAAATAGTTTACTTTACAATACGGATAAATTTATTTAATTTGTCTTGCTACAGAGTGAAGAATAACCAGTGATAAACAACGTTTTATTTGGCTTATTTTCTGAAATGGTTCCTGGGCTAGTGAACCTACTGCCTCGTGAACAACAGAAAAATAGACATATTTCCATCAATCCACTTATATAATTTATCTAATAAAATAGTAAATTAAAAAAAGGAGATTCTGTATACATCAGAAACCACTTCTAGAATAAGAAACTTAACCAAGACAGTTACTGAAACCAAACCAGGTCTTAGGAAAAATATATGGATTCTGTTAATTCTGGATTACAGCTGCTATTTAGTGATCCAAGATGGAAAGTTACTGTAGAAGTTAGACTCTTAGAGGTCTCACAGGAGATTAAGTTATGTCTTTGTGGGAAAGGCTGGACAGACCTAAAGTTTTTCTGCTTATACTCTGAACTGCCTAAGCCTATACCAACTGTGGTCTGGAGGTTGGATTGCTGTATTAACAGAACTGCTCCCAAATTTTCTGGTGGTATTACTAAATATTAAGACTCTTGCTCTAAGCCAGTGAATATTCTGATACTCAGAGGTTAGTCTTTCTCAGTAGGTCGTAATCTATCAATGAGATGAAAGTATCATTGAAATGTTGACTAAAATAATTTATTAGCAGAAGAAATATCATCTGTCATTATTTAAAACCATTTCTTTGTATTTGTTTAATGGAGTAAGTTTTGCTCTCGCATGTTTTGCTGGCTTCATTTATGTGGTTTGATGTTAGAGAAAAGAGCTGGGAGGGACAGAAGGAAAAGATGGCCTATAGCAAACACACAGCCTTTCTGTACAGAAGAGATACGGTTTTCAAACAAGTTTTGTCAGTGTCTATCTGCTTGTTTATCAGTCAGAGACAAGTATGGTTGGAAATATGATGGCATGACAAGCAGAAGCCCACTGCTACTGAAGCAAATCTTATTTTGCTGTGGGTGATTTCCACTGAAGCCTGTCTGCAGATAAGAGTGAACAGCCCTAGCAATAAAGCTGTAAGTCAGTGAGGCTTCCTGTCCAGGATACCAACTATTTTCTGTGCAGTGTGAAAGGTAGATAGTGTGGGCTCTGGCACTCTCAATTACAGAGAATAAAAAGGTGAGTGTAAAGGAAGACAAATCAATATAAAAGTTCTTAAACAATTTTACACAAAGAGAAATTAAGCTGCAGATGAATGTCCAAACACTGACTGACTTGGGTATAGGAGATGCTCTTCTGGACCTTGGCATTTGGTTTTGGTCAGTCTGGGAAGGAATCAGAGTTGTTCTCAATACAGGCATCTAAATGTGCTCATAGCTAATGCTATGTTAATGAGATGATAAAAAAGATTTTCTAAAACGGTATTTCAGCATATGATATACATGGATGAACATGAATAAAGTGGAGTTTATTAGTTTCAAACATCAATAATCACATTCCTATTAGTATTATTTGCTATTGACTTACTATAAGCAACTAAAATTTTAACTGTCCTGATATACAAATTATGCAGTAGAGTGTTCATAATCGTTTAAGAAACGAACCCAAATATCTGTAATGTTGTCAAAATTGTGTTCTACACATTCATAAGCATTTCCATTTTATTCTGACTAGAATATATTCATAAATGTCCTAAAGAAATTTGTACAACTGTTAAGGAACTCAAATACCATTTATCAAGAGAAACAGTATGTTAAAAATATCAAATACTTTAATATCAGTTATTACATTTTACTACAACAGTTTAATTTATTTGAAACATAATGCAACAATGTAAGTGGCCTTTCTCTCTGTTTATTAGCTTTTATTCTTATGTAAAAACTGAGAAGAACCAATTTCCATATTTCATCACATTTATATCTGTAAATCACTATGATTTTATTCAAAGGTACTGTTTTGTACTTGTATTTGAAGAAAACCTTTTCCAATTCAGGTATTGTTACTGGCTGCTGCTATGTTATCTTAGCCTTTTTTGCAAGACCATGGAATTCATCGAATTACCATCTTTTTACGTTTAAATTCTGGAATATAACATCTGTATTTTGCACTGACTGATGCTTATTTCTAAGCAAACTAAATAGAAGAAGCCTGAGGAAGAATAAAATTTGACTTATTATTGAGTGGCATTTTAACCAAGGCAGTTCATTTCCATCTTTGATGGGCAGAAAACAAGACACATACATTGACTTGGGGGCATTTTCATTCATTTAAGTAATGTCTGGTCAGAACAACTGACTGTTCATTAACGAAGTAGATTGGAAAAGCAGAGAGGAATAAATAACAGTGAGGGAATGCTCTATGAAAAGTTCCATGCACAGAAGACAAAAAGAGGTATTTTACAAATCTTAGTCAAAACAAAACAAAAAGGGTCTCAGCAGCTGCAAGAAATATTTTCAAATACTATGTTAACTTTAATGAATTCTGGTTTTAATAAAGTTCCCACAATTCCATTAGCTGCTGGTTAGGTGATCCTATCTAAGTGAATCCTTTTTAATAGGCACCAGATTTTAGATATTAAATCACAGAATAATAAGATTTAGTTGACATAGCCATTTAGAAATCATCCAGTTTCTGAGCATTGCAAACAGCATGCTGGCTAATAGCCCACGGTTCTGACCATTTTTTCTTAATTAATTTTTTCACCTATAATTGAAATTAGATATTTGCAAACATTTTTTATGCTCCAGATCCTGATATGTATAATTTCAAATTACAAAAACTCATTGCTTTTTGCCAGAAATTTGATAGCGAAAAGGACCAGTAAAGCTTTTCCATGAGTGAAGATCTTGAATAGGGCATCTCTACCTACAGGCAGTGAAAGAGGAATGGTTGAGGTATAGATCAAGTGAAAAATACCTATTTCTGGCTCAGGGTGAAGATAGCAATCTTGTCTGTATTTGGCCAACTCTCCTTTATCATATCTGTACCAAATGGTATGGAGATAGATAATTCTAGATTGCCTTGGCTGTTCATTTGAGTTAAAGTTGTGAACTTGACAGTACAATAAAGCTTAAAGTGAAGATATGCTAGTTATTTTTACAGTAACCACACGAACCAGCTTTTGTCCTGTGCTTCTCCCTTGAAACCTCCCTTTATTAATGTTATGGAAAATTTCCTACAGATTCTCATTCTTATTGTAATTGCCACACCACTGAAGGTCTTAGTGTATGGGCAACACACCAACTGCTGACAACAATGCTCCAAGAGAAACAGAGAGATATAACGTAATAGCCACCTGTGCAAGTAGAAACGCTAAGGAATAGCGAGCTAGCTGACTCTAGGAGAACCTGTATGCCACATAAAGTTGAGTTTATGGGGCTGGAAAATATCAAAACACTAAACAGAGCAACCAAGGTTGTGATAGTTATCTTGAAAACGGTAACTAGTTAGGCTTGCAAAGTACAGTTAGCTGAGTTAACTTAGAAGTAAATCCCCCTTACTGTCAGGTCCTGCTAAGCTATACTTCATCCAGAATGTGCCATACCATCTTAGACTATACCAGTATTTTTAAGCAATATGTTAAATCAAGCCCTTGAATTCATTTGCTGAGTCTGTGCTCTCCCTCCCACCCTTGCCTAGCACTGCACTGATGACAGGAACAACGCTTTATGGAAATAACTTCCAAGTGGAGTTGCTCATTTCTAATGCAGACAGTTTTGAAGGTGAAAACAAACAGCATTTGGCAGCAAGAACTTTTAATGAGGCCGTCATGAAGGAATTCAGTCTGCAAACACAAACTTCTTTTGTAGCACACTTGAGTGACTCTGTGCCTCTGCATTTCTGTCCTGTATGTTAAACATACAAGTATCTTCTTGAATCCACTTCCCCACGCTATGAGTTTTACTTGTATCACAATACAGCTTGTGTTATGTGCCAAAAAACTGGCAGCAGCAGAGGAGGATTTCTTGGATGGTGTCTATATCTCTGCTGCACATCCACAACATTTGAAGAGAAGGCAAACAGACAGATAAAATTAGAAATACGCATTGGGTGAATTCCCACTTTGCAGGTCAAAATTTTCTGTTAAGGTAAACAACATTGGCACAGCAACCAGGAACTGTTGCTCCTTTATGAGTTTCATGCTTGTTTCCTGCTGTTGCTTCCCAAAGGTTATTTATACACTCCATCAAAGCGACTCTGTATGTCTCTAATTTCTCCTATTGATACATAAAAGGACTAGAGGCAGAAATTGAACGAAAATCTAAACTGGCTCTTTTCAGAGCAGCACAAAAGATGTCTCTGATCTTTCCGCAGGGATCTCTGTGGTCTCTGGGAAGAAAGGATAAAAAGTACGAGAAACAAACAAACAAACAAGCAAAAAAAAAAAACACAAAAAAACCCCACCAGTAAGAGAGCTAGCTGTTCAGGGAGGGGCAAAGGACAACCTCTGCAAAAATCCTCTTGAGACGGGAGGCAAAGAGGGGTAAACCCACTTGAAGGCTGCTGCTAACCACCCAGGAGAAGCAGCTGTGGTGTACAGCAGAAGCAGCTGGGCAGGGCACAAAGAAGGAGGACGGAGAAAAGCTGCTGGAGCAGGAGGAGCTGGCTATTGCAGAAGCACCGTTTCTCAACAAACTGCACTTCCAACAGAAAGTGTCAGGCACATAGAAACACAGGCATATGAACATTTACAACGAGGAATGGAAAACACAGTTCAAAACAGTTATGCATAAAAGATGTAACACTGCATATTGCCAACTCAGTCTTTGCTTATGTACCTATCTCCTGTCAGCAGCTCTTTCCAGTCTTCTCTGGCTTTGGTTTCCTTGGAATTCTGTTCTTTTATATACATATATGTGTGTGTGTGCATATATGCACGTGTTTCTAGAAAATATACATATGTATATGTATACCGAAAACACATTTGGAGCTTGAAAAGCCAGCCAGTCAGCTTGCCAGTACACATCTACTAGACCTATATCCTAGTCCTTAGAACTCACCCCAAAATCACAGGTGACGGTTCATTCATCATATGGGAGGGATCTGGGAGCATGGTAGGGCCAGCTGGAAGCAGTTGGGGCCACAGTGGTGGGGAGACATTACTCCAAATGCGGCTAGTAAAAAGTGGCCTGGGGTATCTTTCCTGGCAGGCAGAAGGTGCAGCAGAGCTTGCTTTGAAGAGACAGTTTGGCTGCTAGAAAGTCCGAGTTGGGGTTGTAGAAGTACTTTACTGCCAGATTTGCTTTCTCTCACTCCATCCGTGCAGCTGGTGGCTGTGCCTCAAGTTCCTTTCCTTTTAAATCTTCTGTTTTGCTCCTTTCCTGTTCTTTCTTCTCTCTCCCCTTTTATTTTTAAGATTCATATAAAATGTTCATTCTCTGTAGTTAAGCTACTGTGCCTTCCTAAAGCACAAAGTTTAGGAAAGCCATGGTGTCACTGCCTCCTTTCTAGCCCAGCCAAGTCTGACCTCAGCTGCCAAGGCTCTGGGGACAAGTTTTGAGCCCTACTGCCATTTCAGCATGTGCTGCCCTCTGTCTCTCCCACAAGCTGCAGCTTTCTCTCCTTCTCCTGTCTTCAGTTTGGTGGTGGCCTGTCCTGCTCGGCTGGAGGTGAGGATCAATTCCTCTTGTCCTTCTTCCCCATCATTAGACATACTTTATGAAGCATCTGTCAGATCAGTAGGACCTGGCATTCTCTTCAATAGTAAAACAGATTAATTAAAGTACCACTACGTACTTTGACCAAGCTCACCCTTTGAGTGAAAGCAATATAAAAAAATATTAGATCTGTAACATTACAAGGAATAGTAATCTTAGAAACCTGACATAACGGACAATCTTCAGACTCGACAGAAAGTCTTCTTAAGCCCCAGGAGTGTACTTGGTAACTTAGACATTAAGATTGGTCATTAATGTCTAAGTTGCAACAGACAGGTTGCAACAGAGTCAATCCTAATGCTGTGAGACTTATGCCTCTTAGGAAAATAAGCAGCATAGCTATTTCATCCATAGATGAAGCAGGCACTGAACAGTCCTTCAGTCCATGTCTCACTTGGCTTTGGTGACTTCTAAAGGTATTTGCAACTTGCCATTATTTCTAACTGGCTTTTCCATCCACAAAGTACTTGGTAGCCTAAAAATAGGTGTTTTCTTGCCCTGTGATAAATTGGGGTGGGTTTTTTTTTGTTTGTTGGGGCTTTTTTGATTGGTGGGGTGCTGGGTTTTTTCTTTTATTTGGTTTTGGTTTCATTTTTGCTGTTTTTTTTTTTTCGCAGCTCTACGAAAGCTTTTACATCTTTGTCAGATCTTCTACTATTTTTAAAGGCATTCGCCTTTCATTTAGCAGAGAGAGAAAAAAACCACAGAGCTAAAATGTAAGTTCAGAGACTTCGAGTGAAGCTGACTATTATCACATAAACAGAGAACACCACTGAGGTATTTCGGAATGCCAGAGTGCCTTCTCCCTCTTCCCATTTCTGTACTTTGATTATATACTTATAAATCTTTTGGATTAACTACTTCTTTCTAGAACTTGTTATTCATAAAATATGAATAATAAGCTTTCAGCTTTCTCTCTCCCTTGTCATTCTGTTCTATTCTGCATCTTGAAGACAGCTTTCTCTATTAATATTCATTACTCATATTTAATTAACTTGCCTTTATTACTCAGGATGAATTGGGATCCACGGATAGAGAAAAGTTTGACCAGCCACTTTGATAATACCGCTATATCAGTGGCTCATTGCAGTGAACAAATTTGCATAATACTATCACCAAATTACAATATGATGCAAATCCTTGTCCACTGATTAGCTAACAGTACTACGTAGCTATGGAGAGCTATGAACATAATTCTTTCCTCATGACAACACGTTTTTAGTCTGGGCCTCTTTTAGAAGCATGGTTTTGTAACTCTCCAACTCTAAGAGAAAAATGAATTAGTGGTACAAAGGACCTTTTAAAGCCATAAACCAAGCACTCTTTCTAGAAACTCACTCTCTCTATCCACCTCTGCTTTTCCTTGTGATAAATCCCCGTGTTTAAATCTGTAATGAAGTTTCTCTCATTCAGAATAAATTACAGGAGTGTTCCTATTAAACATTAATAACCTTCCAAACCTTCCCAGGAGTAAAAGATTGCATTTCTGTGCAGAATATTAAGTTTACAAAACAAGTTTAAAGGCTCATTGGAATTACTATAAATCTGTACTTTTTACATTTTTCCTGTAAAAAGGAAAAGTGGCAATCTGCAACACAGAAAACAAGCCACATTTTACCCATTTTAAGCATGAAACTATAAATGCCATACTTTCGGAAGAGTTCAGCCATGGCTGAAGTTCAATCTGATTCAGAACTTCCGTGAAGGCTGGTAAAAGGCACAGATTACTGCTTTAGAAAACCTGCAGAATGAAAGTTTTGGACTTCAGTGTAACTTCTAATCCTTTTAGTTTCCTTTTGGAAAAATTAAGAGGACATGTCCTCTATAACAAAAAGCTACTTTTGTCATCAATATGCTGCTAGAATTATCTACACTTAGATAGGATTTGTCTATTAATTTGGGGAACCTTTAAACCCTATTCAACACCATAAGAACTGCTAGAATCTCTTCACAGAGGACAGAAAGAAAGGTTAAAGATGCCAAAAAGAAAAAAGAATATAAGCACTATATGATTTGGGGTGGGTTTTCATCTGGAGAATATTTTATTTAAACTAAAGGTGTTTTCTTGCTTGTCAGTAAACATCTCTGCACTGGGCTGCATGCCTAGAACACTTCTCTAACGTCCTGGTGGTTGATGAGAGAAATGTAATTTAAGAAAGCACAGGTATTCTGACAAGGAAATATTTATTTACCCTGAAAATGTATCAGCAGTCAACATAGTTTAATGCACATCAACCAATCATGACCATTATGTTGTTCCAGTTTAAGACTGTAAATTATTAAGGAGAGAGTTACAAAAAGAAGTAAAATATGTCAAGATTGATTAATCTATGAACTTTACATTTTTTCAAGTACAGTACCCTTATCCTTGCATTCTCTTGGCGATTTCTGGCATAAAGTGGCATAATTAAATTAGATTTCAGCTAAATTGATGCTTAATTTGGCTCCTGGTCTCATCTTTTTTAGCTCAGACTGGTTGAGCTACGTGTTTAGCATATGCATAATCATATTTAGCAATTCTAATGATTTCTTTGTGATTTTAAACTCAAACTTTTGAGAAAAACACAGTCTTAACCAGAAAGCATAATGGCCAGACAGAATATAATAGAATAGAGTAGAATAGAACAGAACAGAACAGGCTATTTCAGTTGGAAGGAGCCTACAATGATCATCTGACCAATTCAGGGCTGACCAAAAGTCAAAGCATGTCATTAAGGGCAGCGTTGTCCAAATGCTTTTTAAGCACTGTCAGGCTTGGGGCATCAACCACTTCTCTAGGAAGCCTGTTCCAGGATTTGACCACCCTCTCGGTAAAGAAATGCTTCCTCATGTCCAGTCTAACCCTCGCCTAGCAAAGCTTTGACCCATTGCCATGTGTCCTGTCACTGGATCCCAGGGAGAGAAGCTCAGCACCTCCCTCTCCACTTCCCCTCCTCAGGAAGCTGGAGAGAGCAATGAGGTCACCCCTCAGCCTCCTTCTCTCCAAGCTGGACCAGCCCAGAGTTCTCAGCTGCTCCTCATGGGACATTCCTTGCAGCCCTTTCACCAGCTTTATTCCCCTCCTCTGCATGTGTTCAAGTACCTGAACATCCTTTAAAAATTAATATATTTATTCCTAAATAATAATAAATGATGTATAAAATTAAATACAAATATAAATACAGTGTAAGCATAAATAAAATATTATATTTCTTGTTTTATTTTAGTAATGAGAAATTAAATATTTTACATATGACAGCTTTTTTAGAGTCCTGGTCACTGTGCAACAGACTGTGGTACAGTAGCTGGTGTCAGTACCACCATTACAGGTATATATGTTTATATAGGAAGCAGAATAAAATCCACATTATCTTATTCTGTTACTCTCTCAGAAATGGTCACATTTTGTTCCCTTAGGTTTTTGTCCAAAGAAATCCTGATATAATTATCAAGTTTTATTTAACAGATAAGTTTCCAGTGTCATTGTAAGCAGAACACTGAACACTCCCGCTGGCGGTCTATAAGCAGAGACAGTTCATGATCCAGCACTACACGAAATGCAGTGATGTTACTTCCTTGATCACTGCATGGCTTTTTTATGAGTTTGGACATTTATTTTTCTTTTTTTAAAAAAAGTATTATAACTTCACACTAGTATAAAAATAGCTATATAAGTTTTCGTTACATAAGGACTTGGCCCTAGGTGTAAATACTTCTAACAAAAGTCTTCAAAAAGAGTGGTCATTAAGTTGGATCCAGATTTTATCAAAGTACAAGCATATAAAGCTACTAAGTATATTTTGGGAGATTTACTGGTTGTGCTGTGTTTTTAAATGCCTAAACAATTTGAATACTTAGGCTTTAAATATTTAGGCATTTAATTTCCAACCTCTTGAAGACAATACAATTTCAATATACTTGTCACCTGCCAACTAAGCTTGCAATAGACTCCTCTGTGCGAACTATAAGATCTGTGCAAAACACACAGCCATGTAGGTAGTTGTGAGTATGCAAAATCAAAACAAGAAGACAGATAGCATTTAAAGTCTATTTATGTAGAAATACACTTAGCTGTTCTTCAGCCATTTTTCTTACGCATCCATCTCTATGATGGCAACCATCATAGAGAAAGTACTGGACTAACTGGACCTCTGGTCTGATGCAATAGAGTGCAACAATCAAGAAGGCTCAAAACCAGTATTTAGCATCAGATGTTATCAAAATCTTGCTAGAAAATCTGATAATTTTTTTTTTCTGCAAAGAGGGATGAGCAACAGTGGTTTCAAGAACAGGTCAAAAGAAAGATATATTTATTCAAAAGTTTCTTCAATAAATGGAGCAATAAGTGAAGCAAAGATACTAAAAGAAGAAGGATATTAACTAGGAAATTTTCCTCCCATATTTATATTTCAAAAAGCATCAGGCAAACAAAGCAGCAGCAAGATTTCTACACCTGAAGGCACAGGCTTTGAAGTTTTATAAGTGTCCATGGAACTTGGCATGAGAATCTAGTTCTTAACAAAAAGACAAACTTTACAAATGCATAGATAGGCAGATGCACTTTAAGAGAAAGAAATGTCCAGAAGTCCCCATGCAGAGAAGTAACTTCCAAAAAGAATTCAAGCTTTCAGGTGCTTTGATGGCTGAGGGCTAGAATGGTAATCACATTCTGGGATCAAACCTTAGATGAACAAACATTACCTCTTGGACTTTTAAGGGAATCTGGTTTTTTAAACTTATGTAAAGAAGGAGAGGTGAGGGTTAATATAATTTGTAAAACTAATACTTTGTGTTTAGAAATTTAGAAATAGAATGTGAAACTGCTAATGCTTTATCATTTAGAAGCAATGACGATTTTTACCTGTAACATATGAGTAACAGTTTGCTGACTACTCACAGACAGTAAATGATAAGACCCTATGGAAAAAAATTAAAATACAATTTTTAGTCACAAAAAATACTCATGATTTTAGTGCTAAATTAACTGAAGAAATAATAGTGTCACTTTAGATTTTTGATGCAATGTTATTTCCCTGGAAATTGCTGAATTATCCAAATGAACTTTTCCTGAATTTTGTGTCTATGTGAAAAATTTCATTACAGCAAGTAATTGGATCAAATCCAATCCGTCAAGGCATTAGTGGCCAAAACCATACAATAACTCCCATCAGAAATAGGTACTAGGTCATAGGTTGCGGAAACCCATGGAGTAGCAGAATCACAAAACTGTTGGCTGAAACAGACTGTTGGATATGGACTGGCCTGACTGCCCGGGGCCGCCTTCTACTTCGCACCTACAGGCTTATAGAGCACAAGGCGCACGCAGGCACAAGAGATGCCATAACATTTACACCTGAGAATTTATGCAATTATTTTGAAGATTTGCTTGACACCCAAACAAAACAGGTCTTTTTAGAATCCAAGCAGATAGATTTCTCAGTTTTCTGAGGAACTCACAGACGTTCTAATTTTACAGTACTGGTTTTATTTTCCTCTGGCTTACTTTTATGCAGGTGAAAGAGTGGATCATGGGATCAAATAACATGAAATTTTCAAGCAGAATACAGATAGAGGAAAAAGTCTTGGTTCTGTAGCTGTAATAGTTACATTATATCCACGCTTGTTTTGCTTTTAAGTAACAAAATGTATGTTTAAAGACAGAAAACCTAGGTCATATAGTATGTAAATTAATTAACTTTTCAGGAAGATCCAAAAACATTTATGTTGATCAAGTATCAAGATCAGTCCTGAAAATACAATGCCATCACAAGAGATCAAATCAAGTACCAAAGTAAAATGGAATGAAAATATTTTGACCCGTTAAGGTAGAAGGCCTAATTGAAACTCACTTTCTTTAGGTGCAATATTCTGTAATTCTTATATGTATTACCAGGAAGAATGATTGCCATAGGTTATTTTAAAAGTTTTGAATACAAACATTTCAATAAAATAAAACACGCTGTTATAAATAATTCTAAAGGTAGGATTTAGATCACATATAATGTACTATAATAAATATTATTCTTCAGCTGTGATTTTTAAACTACAGGTATTTTTCCAGTAATCAGAGTTGTTCTGTCTTAATTCATCATAAAGGAATAGGAAATTGCAGTCTAATGGAAGCAGAAAAATGACCAGCTGTGAAATCTGCAGCAAGTGTAATTATAATCAGAGCTACATTAAAGCACTAGCTACTACAGAAAAAGACACTGGGCTTATACACAGTCAAAGAACAGTCTAAAAACAAATTGAGTGTAAATTACTTTCAAAGGGCTTCTCTGCCTACAGTGCAGCACTGACTCCATTGGAGCAGTAGATATTTGATGACAACAATTCTGCTTTAATTTATACACTGTGCTATTTCTTCTCTAATTTAAAAATTCAGTAAAACTAAGATGCAGCTTTCTTGAAGCCACCATATTCTACTACAGCTTTACTCCAGTCTTTTAACTGTCATATAATAGTGGTTTTATAGTAGTAGTAAGGTTCATTAATTTGTAAACTAGATAGTCACACTGGTGCATGTTTCTGTGTATATACACCATTTTCTAAATATATATGTATATACTATGACAATATGTATGTAACATAAATAAAACATACATTCCACTATTCCTGTTATGATATAACGTGTTTTCTTTAAACTTGTTTAAGTGTTATGTCTTTATGTCAGGGATGAAGAAAGCAAATTTTTCACATTGCAGATTTGTCCCAGAATTCTGACTGACCTTATCAAAGCATGAGGAGAAGAAAATTAACCTGTTCATAATTGTTCCCATATACATTTACATTTCATTAATTATAAACAAAAAGAAGAGCTACCTTACAGAAGATTTAAACTCAGTAGTATGAATCAGAAATGAAAGCATACTAACATATTGTAATTTCAGGTTCATATATTATTTACAAAAGAAAATAAAATATAAAGTTAAATGCAAATGATAAACAATCAAATGAATGTTTTTAATTACAGATTAGACTAATTTAATTTCAAAAGCCAAGTTAAGAAATCCCTTGATAGAGCAGCTGTTAAGTACACAGCAGAGTTAACATAATTCAAGTTCCTTAACCGTTCCTCTCCAGTCCTCTTTCACTGCAAAAGACATCTTTTTGGGTGTATGTGTATTTTTCCCGCATGCAATCTCTGCCTGTGGCTGCTGCAACCTGAACAGAAACCTCAGTAATATTTTCACTGAATGTAACACTGACCAGCATACTAACTGGAAATTGCATTATTAGACACTCAACCATGTGTTCTTTGATCCAAGATAAAAACTTAAGATTATTTCTACCCTGATTTGATTAAGTTATGGGACATATTCTCCCATTGCGCAGATATAACTGAATTATCATCCATCAGCTGACAAAATGCTACTGTGACTGACAAGACAGAGTGAAAGCCAAAGAGGAGACTTGAATAAAGAAAGATTAAAGTGAGAATTGACCCCAGAAAGGATTTTTTTTCTGATATACTTTCTAATATACTGGTGTGGGGGGAACTGAATTCTGGTCATTTTACATATAAGCATGCCCAAAGACTGCCGCTTCGAGGAAGTAAGAAAGAGAAGGACAATTTTCTAGAGTTCCTTATTAGTCAGCTCCATGTATGCTCCCAGGGGTTTGTGTTTCAACCCACAGCACACATCTCAAACAGAAGTTGTTGATTTTGCTAAATCTAACTGATGCTAACGGGGGGTGAGGGGTGGGGGGGATAGCCCTTTCCAAACATCTGCCATCACAAACAGCAATTTTAGAAGATTATAGAATTCACTGCTTGAACCTGAAAATTATACTCAGTTCTAGAAACACTGAAATGTGCTTTGGGCTTCAAAGTCACCTTTACTGATGACCAGAGGCAACAAAGGAAAGTGGGAAACATACGATTTTTCTCCCAGTTTTTCCCTTTTAATCTTCAGTATGATGAAAATGTGATCTGTATGACACATAATTTTTGGCTAAGATGGAGGTACTACAATACTTTGGTTTGTACTACATTTTCTTTGATGCCAAGTACCATCAACCTTACTGGACACTACAGGAAGTTACACGTTCTCCAAACTTACAGAAATCAAATTTCTCTTCTGTGCCTATACTGGAGTTTCTAAATATTTCAGGTACCCAGTCTTCAAAACTGTGAATGAGGATAGCTCCATTGGACAGCATTTGGTGTTCAAGAAGGTTAAGGAAGTAACTGACACCAAAGAAACAGCAATGATTAATAGGATTTGAAATCTAAAAGGAAGGAGGCCCAATTCTGTCCTAAGTTACACAAAATAATTATGCCTCAACAAAATCCAGACTCATGCAAACCAAAGTGAATATCTCACTTCCCAAATGAAAGAATTAAAATTTTGATTAATTTATTCCTACTGACATTGGGTTCACCATAACATTTACCTTTTTATATAATGCAGTGTTGTATTGTGGTGTTTCTATATTTTAATTATATTAACTTCCAAGTACTTCCAGAAAAAAAATTGTGTGTGTTTTGGTTGGTTTTTTTTGAAGTGGCTCTTTCAGTGTTAGACCCTTCCCAAAGTAGATATACCAGGAGCAAAAACAACTCAAGTACTTACAGAAAAATTGCACAAACTATTGACTCATCACCAGATACTATATAGTAAAAGTTCAAGTGGTTCCAGTGTGGATGTTTCATAACAAAGCATGACATGTACTTGACAATGTAATATAGGGAAATAGTAGGTTCAATCAATAACTAGTAAATATTTTTAAATCACAAATTTAAGCAAAATACACTCAATTTAGTCACTTCATATACCCGAGCATGGTCTTAATCTCACAGCACAATTTAAATGAAATTGGAGCAAAATTAGTAACCACGAAAGATGATTCCCTGGTCTCAAATCTTTTATTAGATTTACCATATGCTTATCTAAAATAGAAAAACTGGAATGTCAGAGTCACCCTGTATTTTTTCAGAACATGCTGTGAATTAAAAAGTCTTTGTAAAGACCGCTGAAAATAACTTGTTATCTATTCCAATAATATTTAGCAGAAAAGTATATAGGAACAAATCTATTTTTTTTAGACCATAATATTTTCAATTTTTCAGAATTATCAAAATAATTCCATCCTTAAAAAACAAACAAACAAACAAACAAAAAAACCCCAAAAAACCAAGCACACAGGTTCAAACATAAAATTGTAATTCTATTTTTATATAGGATAATTTCGGCCCCCAAAAAGGAGGACAGGGGAGGAACACAGTGTCTAAGGTAGATGGTATACTTTCAACTTATGATGCCCAAACAAATATCTATCTTTTCCTCCGATCATCACCCCAGGATCCCTGTAGTATGATTAGAGATGGTGAAGTTTGAACTGACTAAAGTGTGGCAGTGACAATAAATGAAACATGGGTCCTGACTGATGATGTAAGATCTTTCATTTTCCATGATGGTAGCTCAATAAAAACTCAATTTAGAAAGTTCAGAATTGTTTGGGGGATTGTTTGCTTGCTTATATTTTATTTCAGGAAATATAGTATAACAGAATGCTGAAGACTAAAGCAAGAAAAACCTCTGCAGGATGCACTTTCTGTCTTTCTTAGTGCTCAATATGCTTTGCAGTTTAAACATGATGTATTGACCTCTCTGTCTTCTCTCTGACTCTTAAAGTTCCCTTGTGCATCAATAAACTATTTATCAATATAGTACAATGAAATAGGTAAGGTGAATACCTCCCAGGTGGAGTGTCTGAAACACAGAATAGCTTAAGTAAATTGTCCATGTATAGAAGCACAGAATAAAAAATCCAAGACTTCTAACCATGCCAGCTTTCCTCTTCCCTTTCAACTCTCTCTCTTGCTGAGAAGAAGGACTGAATCCTTAGCACAGAGTTCGTTTTTTCCAAAACAAAGATGCCTCCCACTATTAAATTACTTACATTTACTTTTCAGAGATGTATAATCAGTATTTAATGGGATTATTTGACAAAATTTGATAGCATTAATAAAAATTCACGTAAGGCTAAGAACTGAACTTTAAGAAAGAGACAGCTAAAAATATTTACTTCTGTAAATACAGATAGCTTTTTGTAATATATATCTTGCATTCCTCTGCATATTGTGTGTTACTAACCTTACAGAATAAACTTATAAATTAGATCGATGTCATTAGGAAACATCAGCACAGATAATATCCTCTGTTTTTTAGTATATAAAAATGCATGCTATATTAATCATACTTATAACCTAACCCGAAACTTAGATCTGATAAGACAACTCTTGATTTTCAAAGGGTTTTTAATAATTCATCATGACATCTTTTTTAATGAAAAACCGATCACATCAATTTGCATTTTTCTTAAGCAGGGACAGGGATCGTAACTGCTCATATTTTTAGGGGGATGCATTACCATGCATTTAAATGAAAATCAAAAGCATTTTTTTACCCAAGTTGCTGAAAACTGAAAAACTCAACATGAAAATCTTTATCTTCAGAGGATAACTGGCAACTGCAGCAATGAAGATGTGTTGCAGTATGAAATATAGTGCTACCAGCAGAAGAGGAATATTTTATACATCTTGCTGCTGAGGCTTCCCTTTTCAGCTCCAGTGCAGCATCTTAGGCTTTCAGCTCTGGAGGAAGTTCCCCTGTTCAGTCTCAGTATCTGTTGTCCAAGCAGGCAGCCACCACTCACAGCCAGCACCTGGACAGTTTGGGCACCGCCAGTTGGATTCTACAGCTGTGATTGTACACTGTATGCCACTGCACCAAGGCAGAAAAGCTGTGGAGTACACAACACCGGAGTGTGACCACCTTCTGCTTACCATGGCTGGCAGTTCAACCGCTCATTCATCCACACTACACATCTCCACCTGGTTCTCTCCTGTGTCTGCTTCCACTCTGCATGGGCTGGTCCCTTAGCTCAGCACCAGGACCTTCAGCCCTTTTCCACTTAAGTCCCCTGATATACTCTTCTGCTGTACTGCTTACAGTGAGCCATTGACCTCTTGTAATCAACTATTACAGATTGCCCCCTGTTACGCCTCTGGTCAGGACGACACTGAGCTGCTCAGAGCAAGAGCTGGGCAAGCCTCTGGAAAACAGGAAGCAGACTGTGGGCACCGCTGCAAATAAAGAGCAATAATAAAACTGCGATTCAGATGTTTTCTATGCAAAGGTACGTACCATGGGTAATACAAAGTGGTGCTCTGAAACTAATGTAACCGTGAATTGCATAGTCTTCCCAACTCCTGCCAAATGCTCTCAGAAAGCAATCTATAAATTCCATTAACAAAAGTAAGGTCATTGGGACTACGCAGTCAATGTGTAGTTGAACACAGAAGAGATGGCCTTAGTTGAAGAATATAATTCATCTTAGGCCAAATTTTCCATTTAATATGAGCTGTGACTATAGCTAATACCTATTTGGATATTATAAGATATTTTTCCTGTGATTTGTTGCAATTTACTTGTTAATACTTACTGTATTTGCTATTAACCAGTTTTTGTAGAAGTTGTTCTAGACCTCTGTGGTGTGGAACATTTGATCCAGCAAAACACTTACAATGTACAAACACAAACACTGTCTTAAACACAGTGTTTATAGAATCCTGTGTTAGTAGTTTATAGAATCCTCTGGTAGTAGAATTACTCAGATGCTTAAAGGCAAAATACGCCCTAAGTTCATTACTCTTGTCTAAAATGCATTATGATGGTTGGGTTGGAGTTATCTCTTCTGTACAAAATTTTGACTCCTAGAATCATTTGGCAATTGAAAAAAATGGGCAGAAAAGACTGGGATGAAGTAATTTACTTTTCTCAAAACAGCATAAATAATTCTTATCCTGGATTGCAGGACTGGTTCAAAAGACTGACTGAGATTGGAATCCTTCGGACCCTAACATGACCCATCTTAAGAACTTTGACCAAGGAGACAAACTCTGACCTTGGAATTAAGTCCTTAAAGCAGAAAGATTGACTACAGTCTTTCTATACTGGGAGGCTACACTCCCAATGCTTAGTGAAATATTTGTGTCTGAAGAAGAATTTAGGTGCCAGTCCACAGTTTTCCTGCCCGGCTCAGGCTGTATGTGCTCACCTTATCATTTGTAATAGTCGATTAACATGATGTCATTGTACATGTGTAAAACTTCCCCTTCCTCTCTAGGTTATATCTTTTTGTATATATTTGGAAACTACAAACTAGGAACCCAAGTACCTAAAACCCCAAGGAGCTTCCCTTAAAAGGCAGACAGACATAGAAGGCAAAGACTTCTGTCTTCTACAGACAGACATCAAAGGCGAAGACTTATCTCCAGAGCCTTCAGGTAGGACTTTCTCCATGAAGATGAGAACAGTAGCTCTGACTCCTGGCAGCAGTAAGCACTGAATTCTCCCATCCTGGCTAAATTCTTTAACCACCACCACCTCCAGCAGATCAGGTGTAAACTGGTTACTCAACATACAGAGAGAGAACATAGAAGCCACTTAAATTCATCACATGGTTTCATGCTGTGAATCCTGACATCATGAATGTAACTAACTAATTCAGAATTACAAAATTTCAAACCCATCATTTCCCATGATTCCTACAAACACCATCCCTTCACACCGGGTACCATCTGGCTGTTTTAAGTCTCGGTCCTACGTGTTCAGCAAGGTTTGCACTAGGAAATGCAGTTGTCTAATCTAGGTATGTGATTTCTACTCTGGAAACGAGGCCTCTAGGAAAGGTCTTGGCACATCTAAATCTTTTTATGGATCTGTGTCTTGATGACTACGAAAAGGACAGAATAAAAACCCCAAACTGCATAGGCTGCCAGTCTGTGTTATACAGAAGAAGGAAAAAAAAAAAAAAAAAAAAAGCGTGTGTAATAAATTCACATGAACACAAAAAGTAAGCAAAGAAGTAATGACAAAACCTGTCTGCTGTAAAACCCCATAGCATGTGCCATCATGGTTGAAGATAGCCACTGAGCTGAGCTGCGGACAGACTTCTTTCATAGTCATACGAAATTGTTAACATATTCCCCGTATCTGGCATGTACTACTGCACGATGGTTACTTGAATTTTGAATAAAAGCTAAATGAACCAATCCCTAATTTAATCGGGAAAAAAGGCAGACTAGAGGTTGAATTTTTAAGAGTGATACTGACTTAGAACAAAAAAAAATAATAACCAAACAATTCAAAACGAGACCAAGATTTTAACTTGGCCAAGATTTTAAGACATGAATTACCAGGCCTGGAACTTCTACGTTTTAAGTGAACATTTGAGCAGCAAATTCTGGCCAAGCATCGAAAGTCACAGTTTACTCTCTAACTAGACTGACTTCAGCATTGAACCCCATGCAGAGAAATATGAATAGCTCATAAAATACCACATTTGATTTGTATCAATAGTGATCAAAGTGAGGAATAATAAAAGCATTCATGCTGCTAAACCTTTGACAAAAATTATGCTCTTATTTAAAGAAAAAAAAAAGAGAGAGAAAAAATGGTATTGAGAAAATATTTTTTAAAGCACTTTAAATATCAAGAAACAAAGAAGAAAATGAAGGAAAGACTTAGACAATACAGACACGCGCATACACATTATCCCCACAAGAAAAACACAGCCCTGGTTACAGGAAGTGTAGCTACTTTTACCAGGACAGGCTTTGCACAGAACTCTGTTATCCATCACAATCCCCCACTCCTTTCCATAGGCCTTTGGCAGATCTGCAACTTACACTGTGAGGTCAGGAAATACTGGCTCTCAGGACCATTAGCTGCTAAATCATCCCTTCCCATCTCACTCAAGTATTAGCTTTGTATTACTGTGTGCAAACAAATTAAATACCATGCTGGAGAAACAGCATTTTTCAGACTGAGGGACAGTCACAGAGCATGCCTCTCTTGTTATTGGAAAATGAGCTTTGTACACAGTACTAGCAGATTCCTAAATGTAATTCACGATCTTAACAAGATGTGTTATTTAACAAATGGGAACAACAGAATTAATTTGACAAGGAGCTTGAACATGAAGTTATTATGTAAAACCCACAGCAGTCTCCATGAGTAATTTGGATTTCTAGTTTTACTATGGTATTGGACCAAAAAAATGGACTTTGAAGTTAAAAGGTAGAGCTAAGTGTTCCTTCTCAATACTGTTCACAGCTGTACCAGACTTACTTTCTAAATTAGTACAAATAGGTACTTATCCACATTGTGTATTTAGGAAAATAACTGTATGAAAAGCAAACACAGTAGCCTATTTCATTTATCCTATTTTTTCTTCCAAACTTTGTATAGGAAATAATTGCACTTCAAACCCACAAAATGAGTAAATGTTTCTGAACTGAACTAAACATCTAACATTAGTTTGTTTCTTGGTTTTGTTCATGACCCTACAGACCCTAGGCGGCTTTTTGTATTCTTAGTGTGAAGATTTTCACCACTCACAGTAAGTGTTTTATTTGTGGTCTGTGTAGTTCTCCTAACATTCTCTCAAGAGATTTATTTCCAATTTAATCAAAAAATAAAAATGTTGGTATTTAAAATATACAACCAACATTTGCCTAAGAAGGACTGACCAAGTCTGCTACAATTGGCAGTAATAAAAAAGAACACTTACCTCTGTTTTCAAATTGAGAGTCCACTTTTAAATTGAGAGCCCACTTTTTTCTCTTTGTGGAGGCCGTAACCATTCTGAGGCTTTTTTTTTAATTATTTGTTTATGTTTGTAACATAGCACATCTAGGCTGATCTACCTTATTTAAAGTTTTTCCCTCTGTATGGGAGGTTTGGGGGTTGGACTAGATGATCTCCAGAGGTCCCTTCCAACCCCATATGATTCTGTAATTCTCATGAGATATTGCAAGGTTTTATGTTTATGTGGATTTCTAGCAAGACTCTCCTCAAGCTTGCTGAAATAGATAAGTCAGTTTGTAAGGGCTGTAGAATTAGACTTACAGAACTGTCAAAATAATTTTAATTATGTCAAATTGAAGCAACACCAACTCCTTTGTTTTGTTTTTTTTTCCCATTTTAGGAGTTTTTCTTTTCAGTTCCTCAAAGAACATATCAAATGAATGTGAATTCTAGTATAAGGGCACACTATTATTTTAATTGGATTACTTTCCTAATGAAATTTTTAAAGGGGGAGCTATATGACAGCAATTGCATTGCTAAGGTTCAAATACCTATTTTAATTTGACAAGAGCATCCTTTATTTACTATCTGTTGTATAAATCACTATAGAAATAATCTTGACACCAGACATTTAAAGAAACAGGTTTCTATGTCATTTAGACTCGCTATGGTAGGCCAGATGTCAGAGAAATTAGACATTTGTACCAAAATCCCCACATTATATATCTTGGTAAATGCACCTGACAAGAAAAAAAGAAAGCACCTTTACAGAAAGAGATTAATTTCTCTGTATTCTGAACTAACCCAGAAATGGTACAATCTTTGTTGTAGAATTTTCATAACATGAGGCAGTTTCGGTTAAAATGATCATTTTTTAAGACAGAGGTATTCCTGGATTTGTAGTATTTATTTTTCAGGGTGAGCAGGGTAAAGGATTGATTTCTTCATGCTGCAATATATCTACCTTTAGCTTCCTACTAGGGGAGGGAAAATGTTTTAGATAGATAGTCTCCATTAAACATGAGTGAATTATTCCAATTCAGCACCTCCACAAAAGCTCTTCTGTAAAAATATAAAAGCTGTTTCAATTTCCTGAAAAACACATTGACATAATTCTCAGCTTAAATATTTAGCCTACTCCACTGAAATACTCAAGTTCCATATTTCCATCTATGAATGAAACTCATATCTAAGAAATATTAAGACAATAATATGCACTTGCAGCCTTTTTTTTTTTTTCTTTTCTTTTTGAGAAAACCCCTGAAGGTTATAAGCAATTTGCATTACATTTCAATATGGAAAATATCCATCTTCTCTGAGTCTGGCTTTGTCCCAAGGACAGTAACAAATGAATGTATTTCCATTGCTTTTCTGAGTGATCTTAAGACTACAAAGCTAGTCTTCTGGTATATTACAGCTTGATGTTTATATAACATCTCTTTTATCAAGACTTATGGAATATATGTGCAGTTATCACAGCAACTGAGTTCTGCATGAAATTCTGTCTTTTTCAGCTATATTTTATGAACTTCTGAGTTATTTGCTAATGACATTTATGCTTCCATGGGTATATGGGGACATACTGCAGTATAAATTTGATTCAGATCCAGAACAGGCAGCGTGGCACATTTTTACTGAATTACCCAGAATACTCCTTTTATAGAAATTAATTTGACATGGTGATTGTATATAATTTGCACAATGACAGACTTTATTGATTTAATGTAATGTTAGAATGATCCAGGTAAATATGATATAAAGTGGTCTCATGCAAAAGGATTGCAAATATTTCTTAAACAAATTTGATCCAGAAAAAGAGTTTATAAAAGATCAGTGCTTTCTATATGCAATGATGTGGTAGCAACTGTGATTCAATACTCCAGCACTGTTTTCTCAGAAAACCACAGTCTTTACTGAGAAAAGAGTGATCATTTTATCATCTCTTAGCCTGGAGCATTTCCCCACTTCAGCAGAATTAGATTTTGCACTTAATGTTGGTCTAAAATATGCTCTGAAGTGGACAGAAAATGCCTGAGAGCTCATCCACATTAAAAGGCTCTCTTGTACAGGTCCTGCTGGGCCTGAAAAATAAAGGTGTAGAAGAAATACTGAGAACACTTACAGGCTTGTTGCTATGAAAACAGAAAAAGTCTGAAAAAGATCTCGAGAATATCTAGTCAATTCATAGATACATGCATATAAATGGTCCTTCTCCACACAAATGTGGTCAACTTGTTTCTTGTTTTATCTATTAAACACTGACATTCTCCAAGTTTCATTCTCAGTTACTGTTGGAGTGGGGACTTGAAAGCTGACTGACAACATAGATTAAGAGAGCAGTTGGGAATGAGAAACTTCAAGTGTCATTGTGCTCCAACTTGAATATAGGACCTAGAGAAGAAGCAGAAGTAAAAATGCTGCCAAATCAGAAAGAAAAGCTAAAACGTCAAGCAAAAGAGTTACGGCTGTTAAATATATCAATGACCTGGATGAGGGGCAGAGCAGCAAGTTTGCTGATGACACAAAACTAGGAGGGGTGGCTGACACACCAGAAGGCTGTGCCACTATACAGCGAGAGCTGGACAGGCTGGAGAGTTGGGCAGAGAGGAACCCGATGAAATTCAACAGGGGCAAGTGTAGGGTGCTGCACCTGGGGAGGAATAACCCCCTGCACCAGTACAGGTTGGGGACTGACCTGCTGGAGAGCAGCTCTGAGGAAAAAGACATGGGAGTCCTGGTGGACAAGTTCACCATGCAA
>KZ507495.1:64593-83948 GCA_002844005.1 Limosa lapponica baueri
ACAAGAGGTAACAGGCACAAACGTGAACACAGGAAGTTCCATCTAAACACAAGGAGGAACTCCTTTACTTAGAGGGTGTCAGAGCCCTGGAACAGGCTGCTCAGAGAGGTGGTGGAGTCTGTCTCCCGAGACATTCAAAACCCACCTGGACACATTCCTGTGCAACCTGCTCTGCGTGGACCTGCTTTGGCAGGGGGGTTGGACTAGATGATCTCCAGAGGTCCCTTCCAACCCCTATTATTCTGTGATTCTGTGAGAGGTCTGGCTAAGGTGCACAAGCAGAAGTGTACACATGCTGCAAGGCCAGATACAGGCTGAAGGCAGGTATAAGGTGAGGAACACCAACTGAAGAGAAATGCAGGGTCCACAGCTAGAAGCAGGCATGACAAAAGAAAGGCTAAGAAAGTCAGTCAGAAAGAGATATCACAATCAGTGTGACAGAAAACAAAATCAGGAACAAGGACGCAGGTTAGAACTAAGTGGTTTGGGAGAATATGGTGCAGATGCTGATATATAGATCAGGATAAAGCTAAAGACTGGGGCATTAAAATAAAAGCTGAAAATAATACATTCCAGAAACTGCCTGAATAGCAATGGGAAACAAGTGAGATTCCCTTATATATTAGAAAGGAGACAAAGTCAAGTGTGTAGGCCAGTCCTCACCTGGTAGGGATTTGCTAGGCTGTCAGCTGCTAAGGATGCTAACTGAAGCTAGCTGAAAGGCTGAAAGCTGAGTAAGAGCCTGATGGAGACCCTCTTTAAATGGCACACAGCTTTCGTATTCCACAAAGTGTTGCCGAATTATTCTTCTAAGAGCTTCTTTTTATTACTATAATAAAACAAAGATGCTTTACAAACAGAACATCAGATCCCATTATTAAATTCACTTCGAAGAACAATGCTGTTTCATCTTAAATCCCATACATTGACTTCCATATGGGAAATGTATGCCCAACATTAACTACTCATTCAAAAGGAGAATTGGACAATCACATGCAAAAGTTTAAGGGAAAGGAAGCCCCTGCTTCCTTGGGACAGCTGGCAGCAGGAGCTCTGCAGAGAAATTCTGGCTTCATAGAAATAAGGGCAAAGTTTCCAATGACTTTAACGTGTAAGCATATGCCTTGGTGATCAACTCAGCTATGTGGCAAGAGCTGCACACACCATGATGTTATTGCAAAATGGGTGGGCAGAAAATGTTCAGATAGTATCGGTTTCTACTGTTGATCAAATAACAACTGTGTGCATCTCTCCTGCTAATGTTACATATATAAGATGGATTGGGCTCTAAAACATTGCAAGAGTATCATTTATTTTTCTGTATATATTTAATCAGGTATAAATACTTAGTGTGACTAGCCATGCTAGACCTTCCTGAAATGCAAGCAGTAGTACAGATAGATGTACAGGATGGGTGCACAGTAAATTAAAAGCCATGACAATCAGGAAGTAGCATAGGCAAAGCAATAGTTTAGTCCATGATATGGAAAATGACCAACTTACTTACTAAAGAGTTTATTAAGGAAAGCAAGGAAAAACTGTCATGACTGTCATGCGATTCTTCCCACGTAGTAAAGTCTGTTATTTGCATTTAAGCATCAGCTATTAAATACAGTTAATTGTGAGAATTATGCACTTCTATTTATGATCCTGTTGTTTCCTGTACCACTTAGGAGCTGGAACATTAAAATTCTGAAATTATAGAAGTAGAGAGATGAAAAGTGTTTCATAACAGGTTTTATAACACTTGATCCTCATTGTTCCTGTCCTGTAGGACTGGAAGAAGCCAAACATTGTGGTCCATACAACCACTGGTCAGGTGTTGAAGCCATATCATTAGTATAATCTACAGTCAGTTTGATCAGTTACCTAGGTTCCAGGATACCTGCAGATTATCTTGTACACAATTTAAAAATGATTTTTTAGAAAAACATCTGCTCACATCTCATGCTGCAGAAATAAATCAGTTATATAAAAGTGAATGGTGGATCCCAAATATTTTCTTCTAATTAACACTGCATTGCTAAAATGCAGTTTTTCAAACTGGTTTAAGTCATGCCTTTATATGCTTTACAGAAAAGAAACCTTAAGTCAACACAGACATAGGATGAAAGAATCTACTGGAGGGTTCTTTAGAAAGGCAAAGTATATACCTCATAGGTCTCAGGGGAACACAGGAGAGCCAAAACAGAATATGGAAATTCTGATAGGAACATGTTGACAGGAATGTACAATTTATTAAACCTATTAGTTCGTCCGTGGTTTGAATAAGGTTTGCTATTTCAGCAGAAGAGTGACGTTATTTTCTCTGAACTACCTTCGTCCTTAATCTCCTAGCAATAATCCAGATGATTTGTGCTTCTTATCTTACTGCATCCTTACTTCTTTTCTTACTGCATCCTGCAGGAAGCCATTACTGCGAGAGAAAACTTTTCCATCCTTCTGCTGCCCAGGACGATCTTGGCACTGATGGCAGCAAAGCCAAACCCACTACTTATCTCAATGGAAGTAAGATTTCTGTCTCTTTCCCTTCATCAATTCTTTTCCTCCACAGCCTTCACAGAGGACAGCTTTCCTGTCATGTAGCAAGGGAGAGTGGTAAGCAAAAAGTCCTCATCAAGGAAAGTCAAGAGGATGAGAAACATTGGGGTCTACACCTTGTCAGTGTTAGGAACTCCAAACCCCAGCTCTTGTCAGTTTTGTGGGTTTGCAAACTAAGGCTAATAAAAACATCAATTGATCTCTGAGACATTCATTCTCAGGTATCAGAAGTTGTTTTAGGATCTGCAGCTTTGCATTCATCTCAGCTGCTCATAGGACAGGTTTTACCTTCCTTTCTGCCAGTGCAGGCAACTATTTTCTGTAAGCCCATTGTCCACGGAGACATTTATACTCCAGTAGAGTTATTCTGTGTTTTTCCATTGAAACTAAAGCATAACAATTCACAGTAGAGATGGCCATCTGCACATGCAGAACTAGTATTCAACTCTGTAATATATCCACATATTAATTAAAAGATTAGGACTTTCCTCTGTTCTTAATTACTGAGGACCAGATCTGGAACAACAGTGAAAATAGTTACTCACAAACAAATTAAATTGAATCCAATTGGAATAAAATTGCTTCTGTTCTCCTTTTACTTCCACAAATGTCCTCAAACTATTTTTTCTTGGGAAAGAAATGTCATTGCTATAAGAACAATGCAGTACCATATGAATATGTGTGAGGAAAGCATACTCATATATCAACTATGCCACTGCTTGCTCATCTAGCTTTGTGTCTTCAGGCATGTCCTCATTACAAAATAACCATTTGGGAAAGGCGGAAGTTTACCAGCACCTCTGAAAAAAAACCCACAAAACCAAAACCAACCAAAAAAGGAGAAGGTCACGGAGAGAAGATGCACAAGACCTACTGATTTCAAGCATTGATCTGTACCGGCTGGACTGATGGGCCGAGGTCAATGGGATGAGGTTCAACAAGGCCAAGTGTCGGGTCCTGCAGTTGGGTCACAACAACCCCATGCAGCGCTACAGGCTTGGGGCAGAGTGGCTGGAGAGCTGCCCAGAAGAAAAGGACCTGGGGGTGTTGGTCAACAGCCGGCTGAATATGAGCCAGCAGTGTGCCCAGGTGGCCAAGAAGGCCAACAGCATCCTGGCTTGTATCAGAATTAGTGTGTCCAGCGGGACTAGGGAAGTGATCATCCCCTAGTACTCAGCACTGGTGAGGCTGCACCTCGAATACTGTGTTCAGTTTTGGGCCCCTCACTACAGTAAAGACATTGAGGTGCTGGAGCGTGTACAGAGAAGAGTAGCAAAGCCGGTGAAGGGTCTAGAGGACGAGTCTGATGAGGAGAGGTTGAGGGAACTGGGGTTATTTAGCCTGGAGAAAAGAAGGCTGAGGGGAGATTTTATTGCTCTCTCCAACTACCTGAAAGGAGGCTGCAGCGAGGTGGGAGTAGGTCTCTTCTCCCAAGTAACAAGCGATAGGACAAGAGGAAATGGCTTTCAGTTACGTCAGGGGAGGTTTAGATTGGGTATTAGGAAAAATGTCTTCCCCAAAAGGGTTGTCAAGCATTGGAACAGGCTGCCCAGGGAAGCAGTGGAGTCATCACCCCTGGAAGTATTAAAAAGATGTGTAAATGTGGCACTTAGGGACATGGTTTAGTGGTAACTTGGCAGTGTCAGGTTTGCAGTTGCACCTTAAGGGTCTTTTCCAACCTAAAGATTCCATGATTCTATGATGCTATGAGCAGGGGCCAGAGCCACGTGGACAGTTATTTAAGAATTCAAATCCCTATTGCAGTCGGCTTATCAGCAGTGATGCCTCACGGGATGATATTTGCCAAACAGAGAGTGAAGGACACCGAGACTGTACCTGAGATCTTTGAAAAGTGGACAGCATCAGTCAAGAAATGAGATTTAATGCAGCCTTCAGCATGTTTCTGCTTATACTGAATTAAACATAAATTTCACTAAGTATCCAAAATGCTTTCCACTTATTTATGAATGGGGTTTGTGCAGAATATATTTCTGGGTCAGAAAACCAGATGCACAGTGAACCTTCTGAAAGATATCACTGGACAACATTGTTAGTGTTCTGGGAAACGTTCAGCATCTGAAGCAATGGAATAATACTGGTTATTCGTCTTCAGTCCCCAGGTAACCTCTCACCACTGCCCTCCCCGCCCCATTTTTTTTTTTTTTTAAGCACGTAACCAATGGATATAATGTAAACAAGGGTTAGGTTTTAAAATAAAACTTGTGATTGTTCTTGCTGCATGAGAACCTTCCCAAAAATGTTTCTGAAATGTGTGAAATACATGTAACTTTTTAATTTAAATAAAGAAGATGAGAAGACAAAAAATTTTTCCTATTCCCATGCTCATGTCAGGTGATGCAAGAAGCAACATCAGGACAGTTGTTGGAGGGGGAGAGTGTTCCCATAGATTCTGTAAAACTGCCATTGCCTGCACTATAAATGTTGTATATTTCACATGATTAAATATGCAGGTATATGCCAAACATGTTAGAAAGCTGTTTTGTCCCGCGTTACGGAAACATTTAATTCAGAAAGAACCTACAAACAGAGACCAGGTGAAACCAAAAAACCCCTACTTCAAATTTTGATGAAATGGACCAAAACAACCCGCAGCTGATTTTTTTTTCTTTATTCTTTATCTCCTGAACAGAAGAACATCAAAACAATTACAAAATATCATCCATATTTCACTTTGACTAGAGAATGAACTGTTGCTCTCCTCCAGTTAGATTTTCTCAAGAAATAATAAACTCCAAATCCAAGTATGTTTCATTAAAATACAACAACAAAATTGTCCTTCTGGAGAGAGGTCTTCTCTACTCTGTAAGGAGAACTCAACACAAAATTTTTGGTTGAAAGACATACCAACTGCATCAAGCAGAGAGCTTGAAGAGCCTTCCAAATTATACACAGGGCAAATGAGCAGCAGAACAGCTGCTTCTCAACAGGGAGTGACAAAGCTGGACACACAAGTCAGGCTTCCTGACTTTTAAGTTTTCAAGCCTTATCTCATGGCTCTTTGTGTCGAAGCCAACAGTCTTTTCTATCACTTTATTCTGATATTGCTTACATTAGGTAGATTTTACTAATATAATGAAACCCAAGCGTGTAAGCATGAATAAGGTGGTAGTCTGAGAATAGAATTATATAAATCTTTAACTAAATAAGATATTAAACAGAGTTGGTTGCTAAGAGGAGTTGAGTGCCTCTGTGCAACATACAAGAAAATACCTAAGACCCTTACCAATTTGGGCAATAAACTTTGGCTCCCACAATTCTTTCCACTCTTCTGCTTTATCTCTTTTCCTATCACATGCTGCTTTCCCTTCCTTCTATCTGCTGGCAGCCTGCCACATGCTTCCCCACCCAGAGGCTGTTCTACCATCGTCTTAAAACACTGCAAGTGCTTCCTGGGTCCTGCCTTCTTCTCATAGGAAAAAGGAGAGGACTGAGAAAAGAACTGTTAGTGTTTGTGTCCAGCTCTTCAACACTGCAGCACACGGCAGAGGCTTTCTCAGGACAACCTGTAACTGAGTAGACTGAACCCCTGTATGGCCCTGAACATGGGACGAGCATCATGGTTCAGTGAGCAGCTTGGCAACAAAACCATAAATCTACCACTTAGGAATCTGAGATATTGGTGGGTAGGTAGAAGGACTCCTGAAGTCCTATTAAGTAACAGTTCAAACGGTAGCTATTAATTCTGTACTGTTACAGCCAAATTCGAGTTCTTAATCTGCTAAATTTGGTATGTTCAGAGCACATTCCTCTCCCACCCTTTCTGAACACAGTTTTGTTTTTAACATGAAGATGCACACAACTGTTCTTACTGTTCCTTGTCCAAATAACCACAACAGCTGCAGATAATAGAGATGTTCCTTTGTAATATGCACATAAGTCATCCAGCCAGGAAATGGAAATGGTACTAGTGTTTTATTGTAGTGTACATCAACTGATGGAGCTTACATTGATAATATTGATTTTACTTTACAGATTTTATTTTGTTAACTTTATTTACTTGATTTTATTTTTATTGTATGTTGGAAAACCAGCATTTTACTGCAGTGTAAATCAACTGATAAAGCTTATGTTGATAATACTGATTTTATTTTACTGTAACAGTTGGCTGAGGTGTAGTACTTCTCAAGTATACATCCCAAAAGGATTCATGAGGATCATTTCCAGTGTCCCCATTCCACAGATGCCAGGAGTATATGCTACATAGTCCAGGAGAGCAAAATTTCATCTTTTTTGTGTGCCATGTCAGTGCCAACTTAATTAGACCGGTCAGGCAGTAAAAGAAATAGGGCTCACCTCTCTTGACACACCAACTTCAGTCTGCTTTGCAGAGCATATCTACGGGGATGGACACAGAACTGAGATAGTTCTACATTGCTATACCTGAGCAAATACATGCTGTCTCCTAACCTGACTGTATAGGCATATCATTAGTCACTTTTCCCCGCTACACCACAGGAATATTGGTAACCTACAGCAGGAGAATATTATGGCAGAGCTCCTTTACAGGCACACTGCACATAAGAAACCAAGGGGCTTATCTGCTGGCATACCTATACCTTATCCAAAGGAATAATCTCCATATAGCACAGCTATATCCGAGACATTGGTACTGCTGGGATATTGATGTTAGCTGAGAGCATGATAATAAATAATTACTTCCATCCTCAGCCAACAGAAGTACAGCAGAAAAAAATTGTAACTTATAGTCAAGAGAAAAGAAGATACAGAGCATAATTGCACTTCCAGTTTTACACAAATTTATTAAAAAAATCTAAGCACCATAAGAATTTAAATCCCACTGCAGCAACTATTGCAGTAAATCACAACTGCAGACTGATCAATTATGCAGTTCTCTTCTGTGGTTAATTGTAGTATCATAGAATATATCAGACTGGAAGGATCCTTAGGAGGTCATCTAACCCAGCCCTCAGCTCCATGCAGGGTCAGCTACAAGATTAGACCAGGTTGCTTAGAGCTGTATCCAGCTGGATATTGAAAAACCCCCAAAACAAGATTGCATAAGCTTGCAGAGCAACATGTTTCACTGTTTTATTATTGTTATAGTGAAAAAACTTCTCCTCATATCAAGCTTGACTCCTCCATATAGGGATGGGAAGGCTGCTCTGATGTTCTTCTGAAACCTTCCCTCCTCCAGGCTGAGCAAGCCCAGGTCCCTCAGTCTCTCCTCACAGGGCAAGAGCTCCAGCTCCCTGGGTTTGACCCCTCAGCTTTTATATTGAGCATGAGGCAGATGGGATGGAATACCCTCCTGGTCCGTTTTGGGTCACCTGTCCTGTCCACTCCTTCCAGCAGGTGCAACCCCTCTAAGCTTTTCCGCTTCTGACCCTCCAACGGGGCAAATAACAGATTTCCCTGACCTTGGTTGTTACAGCAAAAAGTATAAGCAAGAGCCTCTCTGCATAAAATTCCTTGGAATAAATTACAAATAATCAGGTCTTATCACTCTGAGAACAAACAGTGTCTCCACAATACGATGTTAATTTCAGAGTTCAGTTAGTTAGCAGAGGCTTAGCCAAAAAGTAAAATTACTGAACAGAAAGAGGTTCTGTTTTACCTCAAATGAGGACATTATCTTGGTGACCCTCTGCTGAACTTGCTCCAGTACATTGGTATCATTCTTGTAAGGTGGGGGAGGTGAGGAGAGCAAGGGGAACTCAACACAGAATCATGGATGCAGTTTAACGAAGAGGAGTATGCTCCCGCTAACAGAATCTCCAAAGTTACAGAATTCTATTATAAATTTGCTAGCAGCATCAAGGGTGAATTTCTATGTAGTATGTATACTATTAAAGAACACAAAACAAGTATGGGTAAACATGTGCATTGTACATCGTAATTTGAGTTAACCAACGGGTTAAATTATTTTTAGCTGTTAAAAGACACAATAACTTGAAGATAGCTAAGGAATCCAGTTCCACTTAAACCCTCAACGACTTTCCTGGCCACTAAAAGGCAACCCATACTGGTCAAGGTTCATCCAGCAGGATACTTAGCAACACTTCCCCTTGATTTTGCTCTCTTCACTCTGGTACTTCATATGAGACTGACACAAACACTAGCAGTTGTCCTCTTCTCTAGCTGGCAGATCAGTTTAACTCTATTTCTCACCTCCACATTAATTTTTCTTGGACTCATTCCAACTTGGCCGTACTGGACAGGCAGCCTTCTAATTAGAATTTCAATCTGTCTGAATTCATGACATTTTCTTCCCTCATCCTTTTTAGATAGGAAGCCTAAAACCTGACCATTTCTTTGAAGGAAGGATGTTCTCTGAAGAATTTGCAGGCTCATAATTTCTTTTCCCAAGACAGACTGAAGATGTTGGACCTTAAGAGGTATCAGAGGTGTATAACAACTTAGGAATTCTGCTGATGCTTATTTACCAGACCAAAAAAAAAAAAAAATAAATAAAAAGTTGTACATTGCTTTAAGTGTAAAGAATGTATTTCGGATTTGAAATTCCACTAGAATCACATAAGCAAAACACCAGGGAAAAAACCTCAACATTTCCAGTATAGATTTTAAGCATTTTTTAATTACTATATATATTAAGGCTTATTTCAGTTGACAGCACTGTAACATTGATATTTTTTTAATGTATATTCTTCTTTTCCAAGTTTGCAAATTAATTCAAGTTCTGAAAGGTCTGAAATAAAAGCACTTGGAAAACCACATCACCAGTAGATTGGAGTTAGACTCTCATGCTGCTGATGATGACTGATTTAAATCTTTTCTTTTCAGGCATAAACAGAGTGGAAGTTGCATAATGTGTTAGTTTGATAACTGGTGCTTATGAAATAGTGATTAGTTTGTCCTTTGTGCAGAATTGTGCCCGGAAAGGCATGCTTACTATTATTAAGATGTGGAAAATCGTAATTTTGTGGCAAATCATTCCTGATTAATCTCCTAGTAGGTTCACCTAATATGAAAGAATCCAGAAAAAGAAAATATCTTCTAAGCACTAATTGTTCTTAAAAAATATCCAAACCATACCAATAATTCATGTTGCCAAAGTAACCTCTAATTTCATGATACACATTCTTTAAATGTCTTACTGAAGCTCAGCTAGGCCCAGTCAAGTTAGCCAACACGAGCACAAGCCAACACAATTAGATTAACCCAGTTTGCAAGTTGAATCTGCAATTTGGCACAAATTTTACTCCATGTATGTATCAGCAAATTTTTTCCAGGAAATCAGCAAATTTAAAAGGGAAATCATGAGAAAAGAAAATCCAAAAGCTAAACAAAACAGTTTTTGTTCTCTATTCTTGCAATCTTGCTCTCTTGCATAGACTGAAATATTTTTTTCCATTTCATCACAGAGATTTCTTATAATGCTCCCTGGTTATATCCAGATAAAACCAAAAACCCGTAAAAGTTTTTCATTAAAAAAATCCCAAGCAAAACAGAAAACAAAACCAAAAACCAAACCCACAACAGGAGAGAAGAACAGGCTCACCCCAGAACAGTCATTATATCAACAGCAGCGAGAAGTCAGTTGGGATGTGACAGACCCAGCTACATACTGCCTGCTTTGTACTCTGCCACTTCTTGATTACTGACAGAAATTCTATACAGAACCTCAGAAAGCCTTCTCAGTAGAAATTTGATCAGAAAACTTTAGTTTCAACAAAACAACACAGAATTACCAGCAAAGGCTCTTCAGTAGCTACTTTTTGTCTTCAATCCCTGTCATTTACACTACAGCTAATATCTCTGTCCACTCTCAGGTTTTGATGCAGAAAGCCAAAGTTTTGCAGAAATTGAGAATACTTCTAAGCAGAAGAGAAAAAGAACAGGGAGAGATGTCATGGTTCTCAGAGCCTAAATGATGTTCTGTTGAAAACAGCTATATTTCAAAAAGAAATTGGAGAAGCACGTTATTCTCCTGAGTTAAAAACACAATAACATCATGGGTCTTTATACGAAAAATTATGTGGGTTTATGGGACAACGAGACCTTGGAGAAACAAGCTAAGAAAGAAAACAAGAAAAAAAAAATCAACATTAATCCTTATTGATTTGCTATTATTAGGAGTGGTTTCCCTTCATTATTGCATGGGTACACCTCTCATTGATCAAAAGAGCTCCATCCCTGTGACAATGAGCAAAACTGAAGTCTGTTTCACTAATGTTCATGAATGTTTCACTACATATTTAACATGGAAACAAAATACACAGTTTTGAATAAGTCACTCAGGTTCTAGCAAATGACAGAGCGAAGTATCTTAGGTTTGCCTACAACAGTCGAAGAGGAGCAAATTTCAACAAATCAGTCTCTATGAGCAGTGTCAGGACATGGGCAAGGCAAAGACACTCTCTGCTTGCAATATTAACCTACTCTTGAGGGAGCTCCTGTGTTACAGTGCAAAACAACTTGTTGTCCATGGTAACATATACCTGATCCCCACAATAACCACATCCATAATCCTGTTTAGGACTGTCATCCTCGTAGTCTCAAGGTTGCCAGCACACAGAATCTGGCACTACAAGGTTTGTCAGCCACACTTAGCCTGACCAGTGAAGGCAGAAACAACTGTTACACTGCCCCACGGAGTACAGTGATTTAAACATATGCAAGAAGTGAGATCTTTCAGTAGGTTATTAATATTACAAAATTACCTTGTCCTTGTTTTGTTAATATAATTTGAACTGGTGAGCAATTCATTCTTTTCATGACAATTGTATGGCTTTTTCTCAAGTCTAATAATTATGTCTAAAAGAAACTGGCCTTTCAGAAAGTCTGTCTGAATCTGAAGCATCTCACCTGCGTAAATAATACACATTGCTCCATTAGAAAGAAGTACCAACTTCCACGTTCACAGTTTTTTGAATTATTCAGAGGCAATAAGGAGTAAGGAAGATAATTTTCAAGCATATTAGCTGATATATTAATTGGTACTGGACTAGATCCTATGCTCACATAGGTCAGGGTAGCTCCACAAAAGCCGAAGAAATAACAGAGACTTATCTCAGCTTTTAATCTAGAGTATTACTGTAAAACTGTGTGTTGCATAAAGTAAAAAAAGCACTCCTAATCTGCCTCACGCTTGGACAACTGATGAAAGAATCTGGAAATACCAAGAAAAACTTTCTATACTGAAGCTGTAACTATAATGCCTTGAGAAAGTCTTGAAAGAGAAAGGCTGGACAGATTTTATAATAACTGAGCAGTAACCCCAAGCCATTTACAGCTCTGTGTGGATAATGAATGGATAATGAATCTACTTGTCCAGATTGATTTGTTTTGTGAGGACTGTCACTGTTAACTTTTGATGCTTAAATTCCTTTGACAGAATAAGCAGTGATACTCATGCCACACCATCTAACCTGAAAGTTTGTAAGGGATCTGTGATGCCATAGGGATTTCTCTTATCTATCACATACAGAAGGTATATTTGTTTATATCAAGTGACAAAAAAATCCTCTTTCTCAGCGGTCAGCAGCTTTACACTAATGCCTGCACATTGGTGTCCCAAGCTCAAGACCACCATAAAGATGTCCTGAGGCACTGATTCCACTAAAGCATCTGCACACTAGGCTTGTTCTAGTTGTTGCCTCTGTGAAGACAATGCACACAAAAATGTACCTGTGTCATTCATAGTTCACACAAACCATCACTCCATATCCCAGTAACAGAGAGGCTATTCTATAGTACAACCAAAAAAAGCTGTGCTTAAAAAATGAGATAATTTTTAAATGAACACTTATGACCTTTTATCTGTTCCAGGTTCTCTATTTAAAATCCAATCATTGTGAACACAGAGATTCGATGAAGATCAGAACAATGATAGGAGGAGGAATCTAATGAGCTATTACTGAAAACGGAGCAGACTAAATCATCTAGTCCCAGAATCCATCCAAGGGGAACAATTAGTGCTGTTCACTGCACTTAATTCCTACCATTGTGGAGTTTGACCTTTAAGAAGAAAAGATGCAAAGAACAAACATCATGTTCAGCTTACAATGAACAAGCCAAACTAAACCGAATCACTCACTATGAAGTCTTGAAAGGCAGCACGGAAAAACACATGAAAACAAAGCAAAACACATGATTGCAGAATTATTGTTTTCTGAAGTAAGAACAATATTTTTCCGTTTCCTAGTTGCCCTTTTTCTCAAGTACTGGTAGACATAAAAAAATGTTTTTTATTTTGGCATGAAAACAGTTCAGTGACTTTTCCTATACTATGGGAAATCTTTGGGAATTTAGCTAGAAATTCTTCACCCTTTAAAATAGTCCCACATTCTTCTGATACCAATATCTCATGTTAGGATTAAGACTGATATTTATCCCTATAAAAATAGCTGGCACAAGATCTACACACTGTTTAGGTACACCTAACATATACAGAATCCATAGTTTTATTGTTAGGATTGTCATCTAGCATGTTCTCTACAGCAGAGGGCTGGGGAGAAATATTGCTTTAAGCAAAAGTTATCAAACTTCTTTGCCAAGCTAAGTACTCCCTGCCTGAATTCCCTATTTTCAAATAACATTAGAGAATAACACCGCAAAGTTATTAAGTCACAGTATTTCATAAAATGCTTGCAGGTAATTAAAAGCCCAGCGTCAAGTAAGGCAAAAATCACATGCAACTGTAATTTTGTTCTGCAGCTTTTAATAAGCTCATTAGCAATCACATAGGAAGGCCATATGCTGATTACTTCACAGATGTTCTGAGAAATTAATGGCAGTGGGTGGAAACAACGTCAAAGGGCAAAGCTCAGGAACGACAGCTTTGCTCTGTAACCCTGCGCAAATTGTGGCAGTCTTCTGTGCCTCAGTTGCTTTGTCAATGTTGTGGGGAAGACACCACTATTTACCCTACTGCCGAAAGACTGTTCCCAGCAACTACAAGAATATTCCAAAAGGTGCAGTGGTATTTTTTCTTAAGAATGGAAAAGCCATGCTGGTTGCACGTTTCATATCCGCTAAATGCTGAAAAACCCCTCTTCTTAACTAGTGTAACATGAGGAACTCATAGAAAGAGATAGCAATGAGAGAGGAGACACTTTAATTTTGAGAATATTTTAAGAGGAGAAAAAAAATTTAAGAGGAGAAAAAAAATAGCATACTTCTGCTCCTACATATAGTTTGTTTTCTCTTATTTCACCATACCTAGCTGCTGTTCTGACTTCACCTCTTTTTCTGAAAAAAAAACAGGTCCCACCCTAGCCCTGCTCTATATGAATAGGTCATGAGTGTACAAACAAGAAGCATAAATAATATGTCCTGAAGATGTGACAGCCTCCTGTGAAAAGTAGTAGGTTTCTTGAGTCTGTAAGTGCACCCATCCTCCTTCCTTTCTCAAAAACTCAGTAGGGAACCCAAAGAGCATTAACATACCTCACAAAACATCATATTTTTTTATGACAACGACCAAGAAGAAAGGAACATATACATTTGTCTAACACCAATATTTCAGATATCCTATTACAAATTATAGACTCCAGAAATATAAGACATCAGTATGAATTTTTCTTCTCTTTCTGAAGATCCTCAGGCATTATTCTCCTTCACAGAGTAGAAAGTAGATGCTTTCTTTCTCCATGTTAATTCTTCTAATTTTTCTCTGTGCAGACTCAGTACTACACAGATCATATTAAGTGGACAATGTAACAGATATCAGGTAGCCCTGTATGTAATTAATGAGGGTCTCTAAGTGGTTAGACTCTAATAACATTTCCAGGTCCTCTGTCATAATTAACTACATATGTTGCAGGCACATGGGTGCAGAATGTGATTTGAGAACAGGCAGCTGCTACCAGGAATTAATTGTTACTAGGTAGAAATATATTTAACCATGACTCAAATGAAGTAAGTTTATGGTAAAATTTGAAGCTGAACGATTGCAGATGCAGACCTCTAAGGGGAAGGTAATACGGACCTGGTCTTTCAGCTTCTATTTGCCTGAGTAACCTCTTTATTTGCAATAGTCTAATTCATTAATTCATGTGATCACCAATCACTCACATAGAAGCTGCAGAGCTGAGATCTAAGACTGACAATTAGGATTCTCACTTGCAAGTGATTTCAGTTCTAGAAGCTCCTGACGGCAGGAGGGAGTAAAGACAAAGAACAGAGTTTCTCTTGAACGCTCCTGGATTGCAGAGGCAAGCATGTTACTTTAATGCAAGTGAACAGCTTACTGGCATGGAGACCAAATCACAAAAATGAGTTATAACTCTCCCCTTTGAAGAGCCCCAGAAATAATTTTGAAAAGACACAGGAAAGTACAGATTTGTGCCAAAGCCTATTACAGACTGAAAAAGAGAAACCCAAAATGATTAGTATCACATGCAGCTCATTTACTTAAGACATATGCTGCAAAATCCTGGCCTGCATTCAAAGGAAATGCCTGACTTTTAGGAAAAAATACTAGTTAAGATTTCTGATGCAGAAACAATATAAGGGGCAATTAAATTACAGTCCAGATAATTAACAGTAAGAAGAATAGCAGCAAGCATTACACAGTGTTCTCTGACAGATATAAACAAATCAGAAAATGGATTGGTGAGCAGAACTCTCCACTGAGAGAATGAATTACGTATCTTTTTCCTAAGTTATGGTTATGAAGTACAGATTCCTGCCCACTCCCACAGATAACAGGAAAAAACAGGGAAATTGTTGCCAGGTCATTTTTAAGTTCTTTCTTGATCTCAGTTCTTGCTCCAGGAGTCCTTTGGCTGCCTGGTCCATGTCTCAAGGGAAAAATGTATGTGATCCTTTTCCAAACAGTAAAACATACCCATTTGTAGAAGATTTTGGGGAAAGAAGAAAACTCTTAGAAGCCATTTTTAAAATGACCATTCACAAATTTTAAAAGGGTTAAGAAAACATATAACCTCCTTAGCAAAGTCTTTATGAGGCAGTATGCCACTAACTGTAACAAAAGCAGGTTTTCCCTACGAAAAATCATAGAACCATAGAATCATTTAGGTTGGAAAAGACCTTTAAGATCATTGAGTCCTATCGTTAACCTAGCACTACCAAGTCCACCACTACACCATGTCCCTAAGTGCCACGGCTACCTGTCCATGCCAAAAATGCTTGATAAAATATCAAATTTAAGGAAGCGCAGCCTCTTTCTCCATGGGAAGCATCCATCACAAACAACACCTCTAGAAACTATTAGCACTGTACAGAGGATCTTAAATATATCAGCTTACAACAGGTATTAAGACTGTCTTCGATGGACTGAAAAATACAACCTAAATCCAAAACTATACAAGCTCTGTTCTCAGTTCTCCACAGTTTTGTGAAAATATAGCATAAGGAACATTTTCTGGACCAAAAAGTATAGAGACTTCCGAGAATATTCTGGATTCTGCCTCAGAGGTTTTCCAGGACAGACCCAAGATTACAATAAAATTCAGACAATCATTTGGTCTCCATACAGACCAAATCATGAAGATAACTATTTTTCTGTAAATTGGATGCAAGCATCTACCCATACACAGTGGTATTAGAAAGCTTTATTGTGTTTCTTAAAAATTCTGCCTTAATGGCCACTCTCTTTTCTACCCCATTTCTCAAAAATTTAACAATGCTGGCATATTCTTGTCTTTGAGCAATAAACTTTCATGACTAATAATTATTAGTGCCCATCTTAATTTTCCTTCTGCAAAATCCTTTTCTTCACCAGGAAATTCAGAATAAGAACATAGTTACCTGGTTCTAACAAACAAAAAAATGCCATAACATTATTAATCACTATCGTCATCTCAGCAATGCCATCCAGCTAAAGGAGGCTTCTGCATGCATAACACTGATCCATCAATTAGCACCTGTCTCCTTAATATCATTTGTGCTACTCATAACCTGCCCAAAGTGCTTTGGTGGTTATTAATTTATAGCATACAGAATTTTGCAAAAATTATGAAAACTCATGACATAACCGAGAGTAATCTCTCAACCATTGGCTCTTCTTGTTGTCAAAGGTATCCCTTTGTTTTCCAGCTGCTAAGGGTGGGATTCAGCCATCTAAAATATAGGCACCTATTTTACTATATTTTAGACCTACTTCTTTCTCAGTTTAATGGAACATACATTTCCACAAAGGAACTTTTTATGGGGACTATTTCTTTTAGACACATATTTTAGCACAGAATAAATCACCTTATGAAGACAGGTATTTCTGACCACCAGTTACAGAGCCATGGAAGACTACTAGCTTAGAGTAGACACACAAATCTTAGCTAAGACCTTAAGCTTCTGATTCCACTTCTATGTTACCTCTCCCTCACCCATTTTCCAATATAAACCTGGATCTCCACCTTACCAAGCTTTTTAACTTGCCTCTTTTCACATTGGTGCAACAACACTGATGTATATCAACTGACAATGTGCCCCTAAGTGTAATGGTTACTTGAAGTTCCAGAATAGCTAAAACAACAAGTTGCTATTGTATGCTTTTCTGAAGGCTTTCTTGTTTGAACTACTCAGGAGCAAACATCACCAGGTTTGGAAATTCTGTCCAAAAGCTTAACAGATTTAGAAATCTGAGTGGAAATGTTATCAAGACGGGTCTGGAAAACATCAGTCAGTTTAGCAGGGTAAGAGAAAATCTTCTGACATAATAATCAGAGGTTGCCTTTCCTACAATGTAGCTGCTGACTCAGTCACAACAGACAAAGTGCTTGATAAAACTGTTAGATCCTGAACTTAATATAATGTTGTCAAATTCACCTGTTTCCTTGCTGTAATGAAGTTAAATCTTTCCTAAATCCCTACTTTGTTTTAAGGAGTTTGGCTAGCTTTGTGTACAGGAGATGCAAATTACAGGGTAATTGCTAAGTTAGATTTGGAAGTGATTCAGTTCTGGATGAAGAACTGTCAATCACTTCAATGAACACCCTCAGGACATTAAAAGTTGTTAACCTATCTCCTTCCTCCCTAGCCTATTCAAAACCTGACCAAAATCCCTTCCAGAAACAGAAAACAGAGCCTATTAATCTCCAAAATTCTAGAAGTCTGGCAGCCCTGGAGACACAATTTGGGTTACCAAAGGATGAATCACAGTAATTCAACATTGGTTCTTTCAGACGTGGAAGTGATGTGCCATAGAGGAGGATTTGCCCTATTATTAAAAGTTACATGTGATAAAAAACTATGAAACAGTCAACCATGTTTAAAACCCTTGGTCACACACCACTGACAGAATCCACACGGCAGTCAGAAAAAATATTCTATATTACTTAGGTTTGGAATTACATTTAATGAGAGACATCAATAGAAGATATACTAATGGACATTTTATGTGGGTGACTCTACCCATTTTTTTAAGTTGCTAAAAGAAAAGAAACTGCCAGCATTTAAAATTCATTCTACGTAAGCACTAAACAAGATACCCCTCTGCCACTGGACTGTACCTGTGGTTTTAACTATATGTTTCCAAAAGAAACAGCCATAGTAAAAGATGAATGCCACTCTTGAGAACTCAAGTTCTCACAAAAGACATACACTCGTTTTGGTCTGTTGAAAGTTATATTTGGGCAAATCATTAACACAGGCTCCCTTCTGAATAATCAGAAAGAAACAGCTGTATGAAGTGAATTGTCCTGACCTGCAGAACGATCTTATTTCCTAAGAACTTCTGTACATAGGGGAAAACACCCAAATTTACCTTCGCACTCAGTAGAATTCATCTAGAGTTGGGCTGTAAATTAGGCAAACCCACTGGATACTCTCTATGTCCTCATTGTAATACATGGAAGTAAATCAGGTAAAAAAGCAAAAGGGAAAAGAAAAAAGACCCCAAACTTTAAAAGGTTTAGAAAAACACTGCCTGCTTCTACTATGTGAGGGCTGCCATGCTATGCTTCCGTGTCATTGTTTTATGTCTGAGATGCTTTGTGTGCTGAAAACTGCTTTGCACAGTGGTTGTACTGAGACAAAAGATGTATTAGATGAACATGTGTTCATCATCGTCAACAGAGACAGCCCCTAGCATCTTTCCAGAATGTTTTAAAAATGCAGCAATCTCCTTATGCAAACCTAAGCCAGTCTTCCCTGAAAATGTTCTCCCGCTCTTATAAAGAAAGTATACTTATTCTTTTATAGGCAAAGAGAAAGTCATACAATTCTATTTCACTTCCTAGCCATCAACACAAAATGGAAAATATGAAAGAATTAATTCCCAAACGCTGTTATGTGGTCATAGTGAACTCTATATTTTATACTAAGGAAGAAGAAAAAAGAAAGTAAGAGCTCAAGAGAGAATGGTTATTGCAAGTCAGATAGGGGGTAGTAGCATTCCTGTTTGCAGAGGGAAAACAGGGCTTCCTATGTCAAGGTTACCCAACTGGAGACCTGGTCACCCAGGGCATGAAGAAGGCTAAGTTGCTCAATGACTTTTTTGCCTCAGCCTTCACTGGTAAGGGCTCTAACCACACTGCCCAAGTTGCAGAATGCAAAGGCAGGGTCTGGGAGAATGAGGTACTACCCACTTAGGAGAAGACCAGGTTTGAGACTGGCTGAGGAACCTGAAGGTGCACAAGTCCATTGGACCTGATGAGATTCACCTGCAGGTCCTAAGTGAGATGGCAGATGAAGTTCCCAAGCCACTATCCATCATATTTGAGAAATCATGGCAGTCTGGTGAAGTTCCCACTGACTGGAAAAGGGGAAACAAACCACCCATTTTTAGGAATGGAAAAAAAGGAAGACCCAGGGAACTACAGGCCAGTCAGTCTCACCTCTGTGCCCAGCAAGATCATAGACCCTCCTGGATCCTTCCTGGAAACTCCGCCAAGACACATGGAAAATCA
>KZ507496.1:0-13626 GCA_002844005.1 Limosa lapponica baueri
GGGACGGTGCCCCCCGCTGTCCCCTCCTCCCCGGGGGGAGGCTGCGGGACGGACTCGGCCGGGCTGGGGGGCAGAAAGCTGCGGGGAGGGGGCTGGTTTTTTTTGCCCGGGAGCCTCTAGCCCGGCTGCCCCACGCCGCCTGCATCCCCCAGCCCACGCAGGGCTGGCGTCCCTCGGTGCGTGTCGCCCCGCGGCCGCCTGTCGCGTCGCCGCACGACCCCGGGCTCTGCTTCGTGAGCCGTGAGCTCCCTCCGAGGTCACGGAGCTGCTCGGCTTCTCACCGGCCCCCGGAGCCGCCCACCACCACCACCACCCCCTGCCCCGCGGGGACCGTGGCGTGCCGGGAGGATGCCGGTGTGTCCTCATGGCCTCTCTCCGCCTTCTCCTTTGCAGCGGGTTTTTCGGGGAACCGGATTCCTTCTCCATGTACGGCAGCAACCGGGTGAAGAGGAGACCCTCTCCCTACGAGATGGAGATCACCGACGGTGAGAGCGTTTGGCCCCTGCGCTGGCTCTTGGCGGGGGCGGGGAGGTGGGGGGTGGTTTCCCCATCTGCTGAAAGGGGCAAGTTGCTGCGGGGTGCCACATGTTGGGATTAAAACCCCAAATCGTAAAGGACATATAGGATGCCCGAGGTGGCGGGGTAGCTCCCCCCGGTTAAGGCTCTGTCCCGACTAATGACCGGCAGCCTGCTCGGTGGATTTGCTTTCGCGCAGCAAAGCCGTTCAGCGTATGGTTAATTACATCCCTGTTCTGCAAATTGCTTAGAGATTAAATCCGAAGGAAGCCACTAAATTTAAGCCCCCGTGGAAGTGCCGAGGCTGGATCAGGGCCATCGCAGTGACAACGCTGCGTTTGCAGACCACCTCAGCTGAGGCGAGGTTGGTGAGGCGGACCGCAGCCTCGGGCAGAAAGATCCCACCCGCCTTTAGACTGCTTAGAAACAAAAGAGCTAAGCCCGAGTTAAGGTCTGCAGGGTCGCAGTGGGATCGTGGCCGTCCCTTTGCCGCCGGTCCCCTCGCCAGCTTCTCCGCACCTTGGTTCAGGACGTACCCACGCCCCTGCTGCAGCCCGCCCTGGAGAAGTGCCCCGTGTCTGCAGAGCCTGGTGGGGAGGGTGACAGCCCCGTGTTCGAGCGGACATCCCAGGCGCTGGGATCCCTGTCGGACCGGCAGGATAATATCAAAGAAAGGAAAGGCAGGGAGAAGGCAGGGCAGGATCCCGCTGCCCGTTCCCGGGCAGCTGGTGTGGGAACGACTTTCACGTGGAAGCCTGGCACGTTTATCTGCAATTAACAGCCCGTACAAACGAGATCCAGTGAAATGTGTTTTCTCTTTAGCAATTGTAAACGCCGCATTTCAATTAATTTTCCTTCTTTCTAGCTAGCTGTCCCTTTTCCTTCTACCCGGCTAAGCTAAAATCAGATCAAATCGTAATCCACGTCGCTCTAAAATAACACGGTACGAAATGACGGGCTCAGGGCGTTATCTGCCTTCATCGGTCCGTCTCTCCCCGCTCTCCGCCCTCCTCCGTCTGCCCGGTCCCTTCAGCCCGCAGCCTCCTGGGGCAGGGGTTGTCTCAGCCCCCGGCACAAGAAGGTCTTTTTGTCTGGATTTGGGTTCAGAGGCTTAGCGGCTGCGGTGAAAGTCCATCAAATCACGGTGTCTGACTACAGCTTTCGACTTGCTGCTAAATTAGATACTAAGGCTTACAGAGATACTTGGTTGTAACCAAGTTTTTGGATATGTGCTTTCAAGCAGATGTATACATTGGACCCAATCCTGCAGGTTCTGGCTCATGTGAATTTCCAAGACTAGGTTCAAAATTTTTTGGGGGGAAAAATAGGTACCAGATGATGCTGTCTAAACAGGAGCAATTTGTAGGGATGTGCATTCCACGCTGAGGCATCTGTGCTGTCTGCTGGGCTTTGCTTGTCGTTCTGAGCATCACTCCTGTGGGTCTTCAGCCCTTGGAAGGTGCAGAAAGGCAGAAGGGTCTTGCCGGGCACTTGATGTTTGGTTTCCTCTGTAAAGGAGTGAGTGGTGTCTTTTTGCAATTATTTCTTTATCCATTTTGGGCAAAGTTTGGTGCACTGATTATCTTCTTAAAAATAGGCATAAGTGGAGATGTAAAAAAAAAAAAATGTAAAAAAGCACCTGCAAGGATATTCTGTAGCTTTGGAAGCTCATCTTTTTACTAGTTTTCCTCAGACTTCTAATTTACAGTTAAAAAAAACCAAAAAGCATCAGTAAATCAATTGGAACAAAATCCAGGCAAAAATTCTCAGCCAACTGCTTGAATTAATTATGAGGCAAATTTCTCTATGAGAAATAAGTATCTTCTATTATAACACAGCTATGGGGCATTTTAAATTTGTCCATTGCTTGACACATTTTGGCCAAAGCCTGATCTCTTTCTAGAAGATACGTTTAATTCAGTTGGTGCAGGAACCAAAAATCTGAGTGGTGTCAGAATGTGTGTGATATTGTGGAGCTTGATTTGGGTGCCCCCGGATGAAGATGAACAGGTCTTTTTTCTCATTTCAAAATTTTAGGAGTAGGTGCTTCTTAGTCAGCAACTTTCAGTGAACAGAGAGGCATGGTTGAAGCCTGTGAAGACTGGAAGCCTCTTGAGATTTTTTTGGAAAATGAATAGCACCCAAGTTTGGTTTTTTTTTTTTTTTTCCTCATACTCTTATGGAAGTAAAAAGATTTAAGCTCCATCTCTTTTTAGATTCAAGGCTCGTGGCTTTGTTTGCGCTGGAGAGTATTTAAGTGTTGAAACTGTTGTATTATAGTAGCAGGTTACAGCACTTTCTCTGCTACCTTATTAGCAGTGCTGGGCAGCTCAGTGCTGTTGAGGTCCCCTTAGTCCCCACCACCTTCCCCATGACCCCATGGCACAGTGGGCTGTGCACATCAGGGACAAGAAACCTTCCCTTTCCATGAGCTCTCCCACATTAATTCATACAAAGGGAATTTACGTGCTGTCTGGGAGTGGCAAATGGGCTTTATTAAAGCGTCAGACCAGGATCTTGGAGGTTGGAGATGAGTTTCTCACTGACATCCCCCAGCTCATCCCCAGGAGCTCTTTGCGATTCTGGGGGACTCCCTGCTCCTGAGCACGCTGTGAGAAGTGAGTTGTGCGGCTGCTCACGCGCTGGAGAAGCCGGTAGCTTTAATCTGGCTGCTTGGGAGTGTGTCCCTATGCAAACCCTGTGACGGGAGGTGTTGTGTGTGACAGGCTGGAGCAAAGGGTCTCAGTTTCCCCTGAGGGGAGTAAAGTGTGATCGTGTTTAATCAGCTGGAACGTGGGATTCCTCTTCTCACATGGTGCTAGGTGGGACCTGTCAAGGTGCAGCCTGACTAGGATGCCTCTAGAATCACGTCTGGTCACCTGCTCTGCCACAGTCAAAGCAGCCTGGAGTTCTGCTTTCTAAGAAAAATGATGTTTAAACGCCCCTCAGGTTGCTGGTTTCACTGGGTGATGGCAGAGCTATGGCTTAAACCGCTCACCACAGCCAGGGACTTTGTCCCACCAGGAGGGAGTAGTTAGACAAGTGTCTCAGAGTGGGGCTACAGGGGAGAGATGGTGCAGATGGGAGTATCCACAGCCTGTCCTTTGGGGTACCACTCACCCATCTGTTATCTGCAAGTCTTTGCTTCATACTTTGTGATGATTTTCAATGTATGTGATGCTTCCCATCCCATGGGGGTTTCTGCCATGGCCATTCTCCCAGCATTTCATGATATTTCTATGTCCTTCCGCTATTGGTTTCTCCTGGAGGTGAGGATGGAAAGGATGTAATAATAAAAGCATCTTGTGGTAGTGTCTCCTTACATGAGCTGGTTCCCATGGACCTGCAGTCCTGATTTACAGTGTTGCTTTTCCTGTAGCACAGTACTTTTGGGTAGATGTGCTTTTGGGTCTCCCCTAGTACCAAGCTCATGTCTCACTTGTGCCAACAGGAGTCACCCTGATGATCTGAAAGGAGAACTGACACCTTTCGTACATCTGTCCTGTGTAACATGCCCCATCAGGACTACGGCTGTAAAATTACAGGGATTTAACTGGAGTTCACATGTAACTGAGCCAAACGGACACTTCTAGCAATTTAGAGTGCCTTCTCCCCTCACTGTCAGATGGGGAGGTTTTGCCATGACATGCAGAGAGAGCAGGGGGTCCTCGGGTGAGCTGTGAAACTGCTTCATCCTCCACCCGTGGCCACCCTTCCAGCAAGGACACTGCTTTCACTCTGTGGGTGGCATTGCTACCTGTCCTCATTGCTGCGGGGTGAATCCTGCCACCTCATTTCTCACAAACCAGCCAGAAGGCTGGTGGCAATCCTGTGGTCTCTATCAACTTTGGATCCTGCTGGCGTCAGGGAAGATCTCTGGATCTTAGAGTTGCCAAAGCCTCTGCTCAAGCTTATTTCCTCCTGTCCTAATGGTATGTCCTTAAGATGCTTTTGGGATAGAAAATAAAACCAGCTTGCAACCTAACCTTCTAATAGGACCTTTGTTGCTGAGATACCCTAAAAATAGAGCAGCCTTCTGTATGTGTGTCATGGCCTAAGCCTATCTCCTTGGAGTGGTAAATTTAGGCATTTCAGGAGACATCTAAAAAGACACAGCTCCATTTTTCCCTTCCACTGGATTGAACAGAAATCATGTCTACCTCAGCTCATCAGGTTAGCTTCCAGTTAGCTGGAAACTGCTGTTTCACTGCCTTGCTGATGTCACTAAAACAAATCGGTTAATTTGGGAAACGGTGACCTATTCAGCAAAGTAATAAATGCCCTGTTGCGCCCTGCTCCTAATTCTGCGTGGTTGCAATTGCAGGTCCTCATACGAAAGTGGTTCGTCGCATTTTTACCAATAGCCGGGAGAGGTGGAGACAGCAGAACGTCAACGGAGCCTTCGCGGAGCTTCGCAAGCTCATCCCCACCCACCCGCCCGACAAAAAACTGAGCAAGAACGAGATTTTGCGCCTGGCTATGAAATACATCAACTTCCTGGCCAAGCTGCTCAACGACCAGGAGGAAGAAGGAAACCAAAGGGGCAAAGTGAACAAAGACTCTGGGATAGTCCAGGAAGACCTCCTGCAGGACATGTTGTCTCCTAACTCTAGCTGTGGAAGTTCTTTAGACGGGGCGGCCAGCCCGGACAGCTTCACGGAAGAGCACGAAACACTAGATTCGAAGCACACGCGGAGCCTGCACCACGCCATCCTCCCCGTAGAAGGCAACGCGCAGCGGTGATGACCTTCCGCATCGCTCCCGAAGCACCAAGGGGGAGGCGAGACCTGAGCGTGAGGATGCTGGAACTTGTGCTCTTGGGATTTGTGACTCTGCCTTTCCGCGGGGGCTCGGGCTCCCCCTTCTCCCCAGCCCGGGACGGAGCGGCCGGCACGTTGGCTGAGGACAAGACCAAACCAGATGGATGTTCGGCATTTAGGTACGTGATCGTACAAAGAAGAAAAGCCTTGAAGTCATCTTCATTGTACATACTGCTCGTGATGTGACTCTGCGGAGGGGCAGGACACGTGGCCAGCACCTCTCCAGCATTTAGGGGGTTTTCAGACCGTTTGATGACTGTTGCTTTTTAAACAGTCACCTGGTTGAGACATGAAACTCCTCTTTCTGTGCTGGTGGAGGCCACTGATGCTTTCCAGCTCCATGTGGCGCTGGAGACTGCTGAAACCTGCTAATGCTGCAGCATTTCTCCAGCCTGTGGCGTATACAACTGGTCTGAGCAAGAGCTGGGGCCACATGTTCCTGTTGTCTGAGAGATTTTGACTGTATCTTTTTAAAGAGGTGAAAAAACACCCTCAGCAAAAGAACTATTAAAAAGATTAAGACTTTTTCTTTCTCTCTCCTTTTTTTTTTCTCTTTTCTTTTCTTCCCCCTCCCCCCTTTCTTCCTTTCCCTTCTACCTGACTTTGGATTGTTTGGGGTTGTTGTATTTATGATGTGGGATTACTTCTGTTTAACGCTGTCACGCAGTATCCACTGAAAGAAAAGGTACATAGGTGTTTTCTGCCACCCTCCCAGTCCCTGATTTTTCTGCTGGTAACGCTCAGCGGGTGAGTTCAAAGCCTGTTGTATTCTCCTAGAGTTTTCCCAGTGATTTCCATAGGGCCAGAGCTTCTCCTAAGGAAGACGAATTTCAGAGTTGTAAGGGGAAAAAAAATAATTCGCTAGTAAAGCATCCCCTTGGACTGGGGGATTTTTAAATTCAAAAAGCAACAAAGAGGCAAAAGGAGTCAATGATGCATCAACAGTGCGTGTGTACATAGAGTATAAAAGGGTTTTAATGGTATGCTTTGGATTTTTTGGTTTTATTGTGTGAAAATGGTGGTGGTTCAGCTATGCCAATGCCCCCAGGCTGGACTCCGGGTGCTGGATTCAATCCGGCATTAGGAGGGTCCTTGCCTGCCCAAGGCTGATAGGAGCCCCCGGCATCTCCAGATCTTGGGGGGAAGGACTAAAAGCAGTAGTGGGATTGGCCTCCATTCCCGAGCGCTTGCATTGCTGCAGAATTTATGGCTGTGACTGAGCTGGTCCTCTGATCCCTGCTGCCTCCTGGGAGGGCGTCTGGGAAATAGGGACTGGGGAGCAGGAGGCTGCTGCTGGGAGCTGAGGACGGCGTCATGCCATCACCGCTGCATCAGGCCTATCTCTCACCCACCACGTCATGCCTGGTGGAGCGATTGCCCCAAGCCCATCCTTTCCTTCTGCAGAGATGTCAAGGCACAGAAATCTCCACCATGCTACAGTAAAAAAAAAGAAATAAAATAAAAAACACCCACAAACATCCTTTGGAAGGAAAAAAGTCCTTCAAGAGGGGACACCTTCCACAGCACTCGTTCCTTTTCAAGGGTGCTGAGGTACAAGGACACACAGAGGATTTGGGCAGGTGTCTGCAAGCCCCTCTGGGATTAACTCAGAGCCCCATCATTTCCATCCCCGCTTGGTCTTAATGCCTCTTTGTAAATAATAAGTGGGAGGCTGGCACATGGGTTGGCACGTTTGGTGGAATTAGTTGCCAGAGAAGGGGTCCTGGACCGAGCAAGGGTTTCCAGCATAGACCCAGAGCCACCAACCTCTCTCATCTTAAATTGGGGAAAAGGAGGAGAATTCCTTCCCAGGCCCAGATCTCCTGTGCATGGCTGGTTGGCTTTTTTTTTTTGAAGAGGTTACCCGCAGGGCTGGGCCAGGGAAGAGGCACCGACGGGTGATGGAGTGATGCTGAGGAAGAGGTTTGGGCTGCTCCCAGCGCCAGGGGTAGGAGAAGCGGGTGGCGGGGGCTGGCAGGGAGGGCCCTCGGGGAAGGGAGAGGGATGCTATCACACAGGCAAAGCCGTTCTTGGTTTTCAGCATTCAAAATAACCCTGGGGTATATGTGTGTGGGGGTGTTGTACACCCTTTTTATTAAACTATTTCAGGAAAAAGTCACCAACACTTGGAAATTCCTCATTCCCCACATTTTTTTAATTTTTTAAATCTCTTTTGGTAGCTGAACAGTTGGGAAATGGTACAAACCATGGTGGCACCCCCCCAACAACCCACGCACACACGTGCCTGCTTGTAGCCCTGAGCAGAGCACACCGTAGGTCTCCTGGGGTATGTACAGTTGTACTTTAATTGTGATTTGAATGGTACATTTCCTCTGCCCACCTCTCCTCCTGCCTGCTTCATCTCTCGCTGTGTGGACCATCGCCCCCCGTTTCTGTTGGAAACAGCACTCTGGGGCAATGTTGTACCGTGTGAGTGAGTTCCCGCCTGACGATTTTTGGGTTTTTCAGCCCCTTCCCTTTCTCTGCCACCCTCCCCTTGGATTTCTGCATTTTTTCTGCAGAAATGAAGTAACCAGACCTGGTACCCTGAGTCTCAACCCACTGTGGATGTGCTATTTAGAAAACACATTTGTTGTAATGTGTGTGTATATATAAATATATATATATAATGAATATATCAAGAATATTTCTAAATAAAGTTTTACAAAGCAGCCTCCACTTGCTGTCTCCCTCTCTCCTGCCTCATCGCTTGGATCCATCGCCACTTTGCTATTACATTCCTGGGCATTACGGGATGAGCGTGCCAGGATGGTCCATCCCCAGCCACCAAAAGCCATCATCAGGCAGCAAAAACCTTGCAAAAGGATCTAATCGTATTTTTTTTCTTGCTTGGTTCATGCCGTCCAGCCTGGGCTGGGCTTTTGCAGAGAGAGCAAGCGGGAGGAAGAGCGCGCGGGGCCGGCAGGAAGGAAGATGGGCGGTGAAGCAATCCCCCCACCGCAGGCAAGCGTTACCAGCCGCCACCACGTTACCCCCAGCACATTATTTGTAGGCCCCCCCAAAGGCTCCGACAGCCTTTTCCCTTCTTTTGGTGAGGGGGGCGGTGGGGGGAGGGGGGCTGCTGGGGGCAGCGCTGCTTCCCTTCACACCCCAGCAAGTGTTTGGCCACGATTTTATAGGCAACGACAGCAATTCCTCTTTTTCTTCTTTTTCTCTAAAAAAAAAAAAAGAAGTTATCACAGCCACGTGCACAAATACTTTAAAAAGCAGTTAACCAGTTGAGCTTGTAACGTCAGTTAGGGAGCGTTTATGGGCTAACTGGTCCATTGAACATGTGTGTGTGTCTATCTATTACATATATACATATATATAAATATATATGCATAACTGCAGCACCATGCTGCTAGTGGTGGCCAACGCCATGCCCCACAGCATGGAGCAGGTGAAGAACAGCACCACGGGTATTTTCTTGTCTTTAAATTCTACCATTTTCAGAGTCGTTACCTACTTAAACAGGGTCTTTTAGAGCATCCCTTGCTATTTTAAAGTACCCCCCTGGAGATGTAGCTGCTAATGCCCCCCCAACCCATCAGCCCGGCAGCCAACGCTGCCTTTTGAAGTTTCTGGGTGACATCTGCCCCCGGGTGAAAGAAGGGGGGGGCTTTCTCAGGCTCCAGCCCGGCGGGTGTGGGATGCCCTGTCCAGGCGCAGCCCCACGCTAAGGACATGGGGGTCCCCCCCTGCCCCAGCCAAGATGACCAAAGCCCCCGCAGCCAGGGCCTGGCTGGTTTCCATCCCGGGTGCTGGGACAAGGTGTGGGGCTTCTGGGTGTTTATCTGGGGTCGGGCGATCGTGGCTGCACAGCTGGTTTAACCCCCGTCCCCTGCCCTGTTGCCAACCCGGCCAGAGCTGATAGCTCACCCACCGTTTATCTCTCCCTCCTACCTCCTGGCCCTCTCCCTCCCTCCTTCCATTGCCGGGTCAATTCTCCTTCCACCTCACCCTTCTGCTTTTTGTCTTTCTGCAATTAAAACGTCCTTCCTGGCCACGCGGCCTTTGCCACCAGCAAAGGGAAGAATATCCTCAAGGTGAAGGTTTCAAACCACTCCCTGCACATATATATACTTAATATATAGCTCTATATTCTATAGAAAAGGCTTTGAGGGTGCTGATGCCACCTGCTCTGCACAGGGGTAGCCAATGTGCATCACTCCTGACGGATCCCAGTGACGGAGAGATGCTGTGACCTGCTGTGCTGGGACAGGGTCTGGGGACGTGTCCCCAGCTGGGTGGCTGGTGGCCCCGTGTTGGCATTGCTGGAATGAGCATCCTCCTTCCAGCACCTTCCTCTCTGCAGCATCTGGACTTCGCTGCTGTTCGGCCACCAAGACGCAGAGGTCACAGAAGGTAGCAGGCATCATCTGCCCTTTTTATTTTAATTGTTTAAGGGAATTTTTGCAAACCCTTCCCACTCTTGTCTTCCGATGGAAAACATTCACTTCCCATCAAATTTTTTTTTTTTTTTTTTTTGCAATCATGTTGTGTACGATGATGGTGATGAGCACTGCTCTGTGGATTGAAATATGTGGGGAAATAACCCCATCCCAACCTGCTTTCTTCTCTGTTTATACAAAACCTGTCGTGCCAGCACTGGTGGCATCACAAGGTGATGGGGGCTTTGGTCTGTCTCCTCCTGTGGGAAATTTTCTGGTCAATCAGCTTTTCTTACAAACTTGAAGCAGGTGCATTTAAAAGGATTTCTTTTCACCCATGTTTCTAATGTGTCCCAGGAACCTGGTGACATTGGGGCTCCTGGTGGCAGAAAATCCCCCTTAACGTTGCATTGATGACACTGAGGAGTGAGAATGGAGGGGAAGTGGCATTGAGATAAAATTGAATTAAAAAAAAAAAAAAAGAAAAAGAGAACGTAGAAGGGATGTGTGTGTCTGAGGCAATAAAACAAGAAATGCAAAAAAACCAAAATCACCCTAAATTTGGGCAGCTTTTATTTTCAAGCCTCATTATCGGGTTTTAATTACATCCTTTCTGGCAATGCTGTGTTGAGGGCAGCCTGCACTGACACCCCTGCCTGGGAACCCCACCGAAGCCAAGAGCAAGGACCTGCTTCATTAAGGGCATTCCCACATTATTGAATTAAATACTCTCATAGAAACGGCAGGACCCAAACGTTCCCACCCCGGCAGACGATGAGAAAGCTTCGCCTCGTCGCTATTACAGGCCAGTGACAACAGGAGGGAGTAATTTATGACTCTCTGGGACTGCTTGATACGCTCCTCAGCCTCAGGCTCATCCCTGACGTTCCCACTGCCACACAAAGGCTGCAGCCAGCCAGAGGTGCCCAGGGGACACCATGCTGTCACATGCAGCAAGGAGATGAGCAGTTAGCGAGATCCCCTTTCTCCTCCCAGCCCTTTTCTCCCTCTCTGGTCCTCCTGCCTCTCCCTTTCATCTTATTTCTTGCTCCCTGGTGGTCTTTGTTTTTTTTTTTAGTTTCCATCCAAAAATTGGTGCTGGGGGAGCTGGGAGAGATCCATGGCTCAGTGGGGCTGGAGGTGGATGGGAGAAGATGAAGATGCTCCAAGACCCCAGGGTATGGGGGGGGACGCACACCACTGATGGAGGTGCAGGAAACCTCCCATGGTGGGGGGGTGTCCAACAGGCACTTCTAAACTTGTCCCCCTTGGTAGACGTTCCTTTTCCCCTCCTCTCAGAGCTATTCTCAGCCGCCCTGATGACCTTTCCGGGGAACAATTTACTATTGTGTTTTGGTGAAGCCCGGCCTCTATTTTTACACTCTGTTTTGCTGATGTGGGCGCAGGGAGCGAGACGGGAATCCAGCAGGAAATGGGAGGGAGCGTCTGGAGCACGGCTAAAACTGCCCTGGCGCTTTGATGTGCCGCCGGCAGCACGTGGTGGGGCCGGGGGCTTCACTCCCTGCCCATCCCTACGGTAAATCCCGCACGACGCCAGCCTAACCTGGCCACGCCGAGGTGGGAATGGGTCCTGCACCAAAGGGCTCGTGGCGAAGAGAGCAGCAAAGCCGTTGTGGTACTGTGCTCCTTGGTGCATGCACAGAGCAAAATGAAAGGCAGCTTTCTGCTGGCATCGTGCTGCTCTAGAGATGCTAGCAACAAGGGGAGGAGGTGACCTGCTGACCAGGCTGCGAGAGGCTTGGGGACTTGCCCAGGGGCATCTGGAAAGTGGCAGAGCATCCTGGGTAGCATCATACAGAAAGAGCAGGTTGACAACAGGTGAAGGCGACAGGTCTTTGTGTGAGGTGCCGTTGAGTCATGATCCTCCCTGATGTGGGACCCTGAGCCAGGCTTGTGGGGAGTGAGTGGCTCCAAAAATGCCAGGGGCCACAGCCTACAGTGGCTAGAAAAGCATGCGTACCTGTTTGCCCTGTTCACCCTGTGTCTGTGGCAGGGAACACCAAACCATTCAAGCCTGGAGGTGGTTGGGGAGATGACCAAGCCCTGGGGAAGAGAATGGTGCCAGCCCTGCTCTGTGACTGTCCTGCTTCCACCACCATCACCATCCCCAGCACAGCCCCCCCGGCAGGAACAGCACCCTGCTGCCCCAGGGCTTGCCCAGAGCCCACCAAAACCAGAGGCAAGGTCTTCCTGCGTGTCCAAAGGGTCCAGCCATGGCCTCACCTGCCGCCCATACAAGGCTGCCTGGGAGGGCACATGAGCAAGGGGACACTTTACAACAGCTGTCCCATCTCCAGAGCACTTCACTTGCACCCCACCAGCGATACGTCCCTTCACGCGCTGCTGGAGCTGAAATAAAACACATCAACACCCTCCCAGTCGTGTGTCTTGCAACCATCCAGCAACACACCATCGCTCCTCTGAGCCCCCTGTCTGCCGTGTCCCTGGGAATGGTGTTGAAACGGGAGCTGGAGGCCAGCAGGGGTGGCCTGTGGGTGGCCAGAGCCAGTTAGCAGTGTGCTGCCGTGGGTGCTGTGGGTGGGAAGCTGCTGCTTGGGGGTCGGGAGGGCTCTGTTTGTGCTTGGTGGGCGTGTGGTCGGTAAACTGGTGTCCTGAGGATGCTGGGCTAAGGAGCAGGTGAGGAACAAGCCTGGCTGTGGCTCCACCGTGGGGCATCACAGGAGGTGTGTTAGCAGTCACACATCGGCACAGACATTTCTGTGCACACAGAGTCACAACAATAGTCACACCCCACATGTACCTGTCCATGCAGGAGCTCACACACGACAAGTAAGTGTGGACACTGATTTGCTCACAAGCACACGTACTCTTCCGTGTATGGACTCACACATGTGATGGTGCACAAACACGTTCACAAATGCATGCACTCATTCTTGCATGTCCCACACCTGTGGGCACGTCCGTGGATGCACCTCTGAGGACGCAGTCCTAAACACATGTATTTGGATGGACATGAACACGCAGCCCTGCGTGTGTCTTCGAGCCACCCAAGCCCATGAGGTGCTCACACACGTGAGTCCCCTGCCCCTTGCACGCTGCCCCGCTGGTTGTCACCACCATATAAAACACCACCAGGGTGGTTTTGTTTTTGGTTGCATCAGCAGAAATCACTCCCGGGCTGCTCCCTGCCTTCTCCTAGCAAACTCTGAGCTGCTTTTCCCTTCTTCTAGGTCAAACCATCCCACGCAGGTACCAGATGCTTTTCCAGGGGTGGTTTTTTTTGGGGTGGCAGGAACGGCTGAGCTTGCCCAGCGTGCCAGAGGTGACAGCCGTTGCTCCTATCGTGGCAGGCGCTGGGCGGGAGGGCTGTTTGCCCGGTCCCCAGGGGCCACCCTCCAGCTGGCTCCGTCCCTGCCCCGAGCTGCCCCGCTCTATCTTGCTGCGTGCAGGCATGGGGGGCTGGGGATAACGCCCCGCAGCCGCACACACCGACAGCCCCCTGGGCAGGCAGCACCAAGGGCGTGGGAGCAGGGGCATGTTTTGTCCTCTCCGGCGGTGACGTGATCCCAAGGGCGGTGGTGGTGTCCCGAGGATGGTGACATCCATTACCACCACCCAGCCTGCTTGGGTCCGCTCTCCGGCAGCAGCCTGCAGTCGACGTCCTCGCACTGGCCTGATGGGGGTCCTGGCCGGCCTGTCCCACACGGGTGACGCGGGGGTCCCGTCCTCGCCCCATCACTGAGCCCACGCAGACGCTGGCGGTCCCCACGCAGCTGCCTGCGGGCCAGCGCCTCCTTTGAACCGGTCTCGGGGAACCCCTGGTCGCAGATAAGCGGCGGATCAAAGCCGACCGCAGCAGAGCGCTTCCTGCCAGCCCAGCGCAGCCCCAGCCCCAGCCGGAGCCGGAGCCGGCG
>KZ507496.1:23520-58191 GCA_002844005.1 Limosa lapponica baueri
TTTTTTTTTTTTTCCTTTCTTCTCGCTCTCATCCCTGGGCAAGCATTACGTTGGGTCACTCCCCGAGCTCGCAGTTTTTCCTGTTAATCTGTAATTTTGATCATCGCCGAGGTGAGGGAGCAAATATTTTCCTCCACAAATTGCCCTCCCATTCCCTTCCCGAACACTTAATAAAGAAACTTCCTATGACTAGGGCATTATTTTTAGGAAATTTGTGGAAGGACTTGTCAAACGCTACAAATAACAAGGAGTAATTAAATCTTCTGATGCTGCCAAAGTCCTGGAAAATTCCCTCCCCCTTTCTCCTTCTGATGCCCCAGCCCTGACCGCTCTTCCTGTATTTGTTTACTAACTTGGTGAGGATTTAGCAGTCTGGGGTCTCCACTGTCAGCAGGATTAAAAGTTTTGCTGTTGCCTGGAAAGAGAAAAAAACCCCAAACCTTTAATGAGGATTCAGAGCACGGCACAGCTTCCTCGGAGAGTGGAAAAGGCAGGGGCCAGCCGATGCTTTCCAAGCACTCAGGGAAGACATATCAAAAAGCAGATCTGTGTCTTCAAACCAGCCGTTGAGTATGGAAATGGAGTTACAACGTGTGGAAGGGCTTGTGTTGGTTTTGGCATCTCTGTTGCTCTCATTTGTAGCTGCAGACACACGTCTGTCAGCGTTGCAGATCCCACATTGCTCAGTTTGGCTTAGAAGATCTTGTTTGGGAGGGGAAAACCTACCATTGCCATGGGGTGAAACAGAGAGGAGGTGGCAGAACCCAAGGGACAGGCTGTCCCTGGAGGGACATCCCTGGCAAAGCAGTTTTCCAGGAACACAGTCCTGTTTCCACCGGTGAGACTCATCCTTTTGGCCATCCCTCCTGGCAGGGGAGCAAGGAATGCTCCGGTGAGGCTCCAGCCAGGCGGTGCCCCCCAGGGCTGCCATCCGCATTCTCACTCCCCAAGAAGATACTATCAAGCTCTTGCCTCTACTCAGTTCCCATTCCTCCTTTCTTATGCCCACACAAGCTCCCCGCACCCATGTGGATATTTCAGCCCAGTGCAGAGGCATTTGCAGTTCCAGCTGCCATCCTCATCTCCTCTTGCAGTCAGGCTCTACCTGGTCTCTTAAAGCCAGAACCTCTTGATTTTGGGTTGGTATTTTTCCTTTTGGCTTTGGATGCTCTGAAATCTGGTGGAAACAGCTGCCTGAGCGAGGCTTTGCTTGCAAAAACATACAGTACCTCCTGAGCGTGGCTGCTTGGAGGAGGTTTCCTACCACTTATCTTCTCACCTCCTTTGCTTGAAGATCACGAAATAGAACTTTGGCGCTTTCAGTCATCACTGACTTCATTCCTTGGTTGACCTTGAACTCCCTTAACCCCAGCAGAAAGCTCACTGGACCTGACCATCCCCTCCTAGGCTTAGGCTGGAAACCCTGGCCCTGACAGGAAAAATAAACTATGACTAATAAATAAATAAATCTGGCTGAGACAACAGCCAAGGGCAGGGTGAGGGAGGAAGCAAAGCGAGCCAAAGCTCAGCCTGGAGGCAATAGGTGTGTTCGGGGCTGCACCCAATGGGGGTGGTGGGCAGCAGGGACAGGAGCATCCCTGCCCACCACTTAGGGCAGGAGGGGACCAAATCCTGCTCTTCTGCACTGCAACTGTCCCCCCCAGTATCCCCACCAGCAGCCTACTGATGTGATGGGATTTGAGCCAAAACACGCTGATACAAGAGGGAATTTCCGCCTGAATTCCTCCTGCTTGAGTTTTGGCCCCGTGACCTTGCAGTAAACACGGCAAGTGTCTCTGCAGAGAGACGGGGGGGCCTAGTACCATTGTTGGGGGCTGCTCTCCCAGCCACTCACCCAGGGGTGCCGCTGCTTTTCGGACTGGCACAAGAAGCGAGTCCACTGGCCAGGCTGATTCCACTTCCAAGAGGAAAAAGAGCTTTGTTTTGGTTTTTTGGTTGTTGTTTGGTCATGGTTTTTTTTTTTTCCCAAATAAAAGCCTCTTGCAGTAAAGATTCAAGGAGCTGGAGGTCTTACCAAAGGGCAGTGCTCCTCTCCAAAACCCAAGGAAGGAGATGAGGGCTGTGGATGAGGAGTTTGCACATGCAAAGCAGTGCACCACCCACCTTTATTGCCACTAGTAAAGATTATTTACTGTTTATAGCAGAGATTTGTCTCCTGTGAGACAGATGAAGTGTTCAGCTAGTGCAAAGCTCCTGCGCTGGACTGAAGTACCAATGTGCCACTCCTGGGGCAGCTCAGCCTCGTGGGCGCCGGTGGCAGGGGCTGGGTCCAAGTGGCCTGAGGCTGATGCTGGGGCTGGCACAGAGCACCTGCACAGAGGCACCTCATCTGTGTGAAAAGCTGTGCCTCAACAAATTAGTAATTAATTCCCAAAGGGATGTGCCTGCATGGACAAGGTCTCCTTTCAGTGCTGATATTCAGGACAGCACTTAAGGATGAGTTTGACTACATATAAGTGTTCTGTTGCCCAGCAGCTGGTGGAAGGTGAGGAGCAGACATCCTGGCAAGGACTGGGACAAGGTTTCTTCTTCTCCTTGAGTTCCTTCCACATCCAGGAATACAACTTGCAGCTTTCCCACCCGTGGCCACATCACTTCTCAGGTCTGGTTAAAGAAAAATTAATCCATGAGGATGCAGCAGCCAGCTCCCGGCCACCCCCCAGCCGCCTGGCCCCCCCGCCAGCCCTGCCTGGCCTTTGCGCTGGAGTGCTGTTGCTCTGAACGCCTCAGCCTTCAATTTCCTGTCATAAATCTGTTTGCTGCTCTGGAAACTTGTTGAATGGTGCGTTTTACCGAAATCCACACAGGCAACCATTTGCTGTGAGAGTGACAACTGAATTTTACACTGTCCCTGTTGCAGGGTCCTTATTTTACCAGGCAGTATTTGGAAAATAACCCAGAAATGACGTCTGGGGCATCTGGGGAAGGAGAATAAACAGTTTGCTGAAACTCGTCTGCCTTCTTTCCCCTGCCACTTTAGGCAAATATCCCCTCTCCTTTCCTCCCTCCCTTCCTCCCTCCATGTCTCCCAGCCCTTTGTCCCCCCACCCCAGAGTCATCTGCACCCCATTGCGTGTGTATATGAATGTGTATATGGGGCCCCAAAGCTGCAAGGTATCATGCTCCACAGGCAAATGCCAGGGAAACTACTGTTATTTGCACTTTATTTCGCTGCAATCACCCAGGTAAGCCTGCCTTGGATTAATAGCAACATGTTCTGCTTGGCTTTGCAGGACCAAGCTCTTGGCTGGACATTGGTAGAAGCTGGACAGGAGAAGCTCAGCAAATAAAGCCCGAGGATATATTTCTAACATGTCCTCTTATTTTTCTGCAGCCCGGGGCAGCCTCCAGCCGTGGTCACAGGGTGTCATTGCAGTGGTTGTGTTTCTAGTCCTGGTGGCTATCGCTTTCGTGGTCAACAGGTTCTGGTGTAAGAAGAAAGTGTAAGTGTGGGAGCCCTGGGGGTTGTTTCAGCTTGGGTTTAACTGCCTCTGCACGGGTCACTTCCAGTCGCCTCTGTCCCCATGACAGGACTGGGAACACTGTGATCGCTGCCAGGCAGGGAGAGCAAAGACTCCCTGTCCTGGTCTCGCTGTCCTCTTCTCACTGTCCTGGTCTCCACTCCCGGTTACTTATTGCCAGGTACAAGTGTACACCTTCCGTCCCCACCGCTCCCTGTGCAGGGATAACCCCAAGCACAGCACTTGGATGCTACCACAAGAAAGATGGGACACCTACAGCATCATGGTGGTTTACATGGGCACGCATCTCGGGGGGCTGGCCTAAGCCTGGTTCCCTATGGATTTTGGGGTGCAGCTCCCAGGTGCCTTATATCTGTGGGAAAACAAACCTAAATAACTTCATCTGCAGAGCAGACCAGGCCAAGTCAGCAGAAGGCACTAAGAGTAGCCAGGAGAAGAGGGAGGTATCCAAGCCATGGCAGCATTCTCCACCTGGAGCCCACGGCACAGGCAAATGAGGTGGCCTTATTAATCAGAAAAAGGCTGTGCAGGACTGACTACCTTTTGTCCACTGCTGGCCAAGCAATGCCACAGGCTGCTGCTCTTGCTGAGCTGACCCAGGCTAACTGGCTAAGCTGCAGTAACTTGATCTTGAATCTGAGCCCAAAGTCAACAGGGGATGAAGATCAAACGTGCCCTATAGCCTGGTTCCTGGTTCCTCTGCACCAGCACGGGCACTTTGGGCTTTGCACCCAAAGGTGCTGGAGTCTTCTTGTATCTATACATCCCTCCAACCTCTCCAGGTCAAGGAGGTGTGGACCGATGCTCAGCAGGTCGGCTTCTGCCCCAGATGCATTTAAAGGGGGCTCTTTAAGATGCAGTCAGGACCAATGCATAAGGCAATGTGTATATATATATATATTTATATAACCTGATTTGCAGCTGCAGCCTTTGTTTCCCAAAGAGGAACCTTTGTCCTCAAACTGTAAGAGCCCACGGAGCGGGAGGCAGGGATGGTGTTTCCCACCTCTGCCCAGGCCCAGCTGCCTCTTTCCCAGCCTGGAGGCAGAGGATGCTGAGGAGGGCTTGAGGAGGGGATGGCAGCTTGTTTTAATTAATCTGGGCTCTCTTCAGAAGAGCCGGCAGCGAGGCTTTGCAGCCTGGACCACTGCCAGCTCCACGCTGTCACTGTGACAGCAGCTATCAGCCCAAGCCACTGCCTGTTTATGCCAGTCTGCTCCTCGGAAAAGCCTCCCAAATCACCCTTGGGAGAGCGCTGGAGGAGGCAGGGATGTGCACACAGGGTGGACTTGCACCCACCCACCACGGCTAAACCCTCCCAAGGCCATGTGGTTCAAGGGCTTGCTCCAGAGCTGAACTTTTAGGGTCTGGCTGAGGTTGAACACCCGGTCCCTGCCCCACAATTCCTTCTGTGAATGACTCGCATCCAAGAAGAAGCTGCTCGGATTTGCACACACGGACATGCACGTGTGCACCCTCCAGTGCCAGGGCTGCGGCGCCAGCAGAGCCTCGGAATTCCTCTTGGTGTCAGTCGGGACCATAGGGGACTATTTTGCAACAGATTACATAGAAGAAGACTGGAAAAACCAGTTAGTGGGAGAAAACAATCCCATGTGTTGACAAATGAGTCTTGCTGACTGCCAGCCTGGCGCTGGGAGTACCAGCTCCAGAGACAGGGATTGGCACTTGGTGTCCAGGCATGGCTCGTGCAAATCTGCTGCAATCTCCTCGCCCATGTTGTGCTGGAAAGGGGGCTGAGGTGGGTGTCTGAGGCCAGGATCACACGTCCAGGTCCCTTATCGTCTCTGTGGTGTTGGAGCAGTCCCTTCCTCTGCACTGTCACCGTCACGAGCTGCTCCCTGGTATGGCCCCTCCATTGCTCTGTCTCAGCTCCTCTCTTCTCCCTCTCCAGGGAAAATGTCGAGACAGTGGTGAGTGTCGAGGACAAGCAGGAGGCTGTCATGTCCAACGGCCATGATGGGAAATACCTAACCGCTGCGGCTGACTTCAGGTGAAGAAATCCCTCCCCATGGCACCTGGGCTCTGCTCTATCCCCTGGGGATGGCTCAGACATGCAGAGCCACAGGCTCTCCCACTCAGGGTCTCAGATCCCACATGTACCTTGTTTGGGGGTTTTATCCTCTCCAGAGGCTAAGGAGAAGGCAGTGAGGGACTATCCCCCTCTCCCCAGACTCTCCCCATCCCTGCAGCTGAGCCCCATGGTCCACCCACCACCTTGCAACCAGCTACACCACATTTTTCTTATGCAACATCACACCTTTCAAGCAGGAGAAACCAACAAAAGTGGTCATAGGTCACCATGCAGATGCTGACTGTCAAAACAGAAATTAGAGCAACTCCCACCCTGCGCTTTGCTCTCCTGGCAGTGGGACCCCTCCTGTCCTCCCCACCTTGCCCCTTGCTCAATGCACGGCTGGCACCAGCAAGGTCAGGGCTCCGGTGGTGGCTTCAGGGAGGCTGGTCTTGCTGGGGATGAACTCACCTCTGTGCTTCTCCCTCCTGATGCAGGTCCAAAGAGAGCAAGCATGCCTACGAGAACTCCCTGGAGGTGGAGGAGAAGGTAGTCACCACTGCCATGTAGCAGGCGCTCCGGCCATCCTTCCTCCTTCACCCTCTCACTTTGCTTCCCACTGTTGCGACGGGCATTTTCACAGGGACCCTCTGCACCGGCATTCCCTGTGTGCAGTGGGTCCCTGACCTCTCCATGGCACCACCATCTCCTGATCTTTTCCCTTCCCACCTGCGGGACATGTTCTTCTGCCTTGGGGGCCAATGTCCATGTGGGCATCAGTCCCCAGGAGAGGTCTGGAGGTGCCACTTCTCCTGCTCAGCTGTCACCCGACCTGGCTGGTGAGGTTGATGTCGCTGGTCCCAGCGGAATGTTGACCTGCTCCAGACATGGAGGGGTTCCCACTGGGTGCCTGGGACCTCCCCACATCCCCAGCCACCCTCCGGGCAGCTGCTGTTGGAAAGCCTGCTCTTCTCCCCATTTCACCCTCCTTTTTACGGCCTCCACCATACATTTTAATGTCAGAACAAACTTTCTCCCCTGTATATATCTTCCCTGTGAGCAATAAAGAGAATTGTTGCCCATACCACACCAAAGAGGGTCATTTTGCTAATCACCCAAAGGACTTTCTGTCCTCTTGAAGTGCTCCTGGCCTTCGGGCATTTGGGCAGGGAGGGACATCAGGGAGGGTGTGCCGAGGTGGGAAGGGTGCTTTAGACAGAGGTGAGCACCCTCATCTCCTCTGTGATCCCTCCTGGGTAGGATCCATCTCTTCTTTCCTCACTTGGATGAAGCCAAGAGCACTTTTGCGTGTTTCTCTGTGTCAACAGGGGAGAGAAAAAGGTGGAGCATAAATTTTTGTTCAGCATTTGAACCTCCACAGAGCCTTGAGGGGCTGTATGGGGAGGTGAGCATCATTCCCCTCTATTTGCCAGATGGGGAAACTGAGGCACGACACCAACCCGGTACTTCCCAGTGCTGCTTGATGGGTGAAAGGCAGCGCTCCCTGAGTCGGGCTGGCCACAGGGCTCAGACCCATAACCAGCTGGGGAACATTCCCAGGGCTGGAGGCTGTGAATTGCAATCACTTACTGGTGTTGCTGGGATGGTGCTGGGGGGTGGGCTGATCTGGGCAGTGACCCCAGGGCATCTGGCCACGGAGCAACCTGCTCCTGCCAGGCTGTTCATTAACCAGGGTCCATTTTTTGCTGTGGTGGGGACAGCGCTGGGGCCACCGTGGGAGCAGTGAGCACTCTCAAGCTGTGGCGTTTGCAGATTGAAACCAGAGACCTGTAACACCTTAGTCTTCCCTCGGACATCAGTTTACCCAAATGGTGTGCAGGGTGCTCCTCTTGACCAGCGAGGAAAGGGTTAAAGGGTTCTGCAGTCAACGGCAGCCCTGTGGGGCTACAGGTGGAGCAGGACTGGGAGGGATGGGATTGGATGGGGTGGAAGGTTTAGAAGAGGAACGTTTTTGGCAGCCCCTGTGTTTGGGGAGAACAGGGTGGTTCTGGGGCTCTGCTGTGCTTGGGGCTGTGCAAACACGAGGGGAAGGAGGTGACAGGAGGACATCAGGTACCTCAGCCACTCCTTGCTCTCACTTTCTGCTGAGCATGGAGGCAAGGGGAAATGTTAGCCCTGCTGTGAAACAGCTGCTGTGGTGGGCTTGGGTCTGAGGGAGCCCTGGCCTCTGCTCAGGAGGTGCTTTGGAGGCCCATTTGCAGGCAGCGATGCCAGAAACAGGGGCACAGCTGGGGTGTTGGGGCTGGAGGTGCTGCTTTGCCCCTCACTAGCAGAGCTCCTGCTCTGCGTGTTTCAACCCTGAACACGCTTTCCCTCTGCGAGGGCTGTCCCCTGCTCTTGCTGGTGACCTTAAAAGCCCTGAGCCTGGCGGAGGTGCTGCCTAGCACGGTGCAGGCAGTGAGCTTGCAAAACGCCCAGTTTTCCTAAACCGCTGCAACGTGCTGGGTATTCCTCGAAGTGAGGCTGTGACCAGTCCTGATGGAGAGCTCAGCCCAAAATGGGCCACTTCCAGCCCTCTGGGATGGAGCTGGGGGCTGGAGCTGAACCCTGGTGCCACCACCCGCCGTGATCCACTCTCTTACTTCCCGCAGACGAAGCTGCTAATGTCCCTAGCGGGTGGTGACACAAAAGTTCGGGCATGGGAGTGAAACAGGAGCCTTCCAGTAAGAGGCCCACCCCGAAAGGCATCTCCCTGGAGAGCCTCACGTAGGCAAGCGTTTTGAAAACGCCCTCAAGACTCGGCATTGAGAAATCACAGCTCCAGTTGAGAAATTGCGTGGGGATAGACAAAAACAGGCAGAAGGGTTGGAGGGGTCAAGCCCTCGGGTGCCGAGGCACGACGGCCGCCATCCCCGGCATCACGACAGAGCTGTTCCCATCTACCACCTTCCCTGGGGTGGCTGGAGGCTGGGTCCTGGACCTCCCCTTTCGTGCCTCTGATGGATGCTTCTCCCCTGACTTTTCCCTTGCAGGTGCCAAACGTCATGCGGGTTTGGAAAAAAACAAGCTGCCGGAGTTCAGCAGTAATGCTTCGCTCAGCAGGGTTTAGGGAGGATTAGTCATTGCACGTTCCCGCCGCGTCAGCACTGGGGCTGGGGGCTGGGGGTGTGGCGAGAGGATGGGAACCCATTAATTTTTACCTCCCGGTTGCAAAAGGAGTTAGAAACGGCATCCTTATAATGAGTAACAGCGGGAGTTTATTCCCTGCCCTGCGCACACCCTGAGTACGCACCGATTGCCCAAGCTGTTCTCCAGCAGTGCCCGGGTGTGGGATTGGACGTGTTCTTGGGGCTCGATGGGTCTCAGCATCCCTTTCCCCATGGATCCCTCCCATGGCTATAGGTCCAAGCAAGGAGAAGGATGGGATTTTACCGCTGCGTGTTTTGGGCAAGCCATAGAACCTTGATGCTTGGTCTTAACCCAGCCAGTGCCCCTTCAGAGTTCACTTTCCTGGGGAAAACATCTTTTGCAAGAGCCACTGTGGTATCTGCATGGTGGGATCTCAGCTCCGCACAGTCCTTGATGCCGTCCTGCCTCAGTTTCCCTTGTCCGTCGAGCACGATCCAAGGCTGGCTGTGTGAAGCGGGCTGCCTTCCCAGAAGCTGTGCAGCCGGCTCACGGATGCTTCTTGATGTGATCCTAAAAAGAACAAAAGGGAGCAAGCATAAATGAAATTTATTGTTGGAAAATCTTAATTAGATTTTAAGCCCCAAAGGGAGAAAAGTGAGGTATTATCTGACACAGCTAATGAGTGTTAAGGGTCCATTGTTATATTTCTTGTTTACCTTTCTGTGCTGACTGATACGGCCCGGATCCTCGCCTGTACTGCCATAATTAGGATATCTCATCTCTCCCTGATAGGGTCGGGGATGCTGTTTAAAGCACAATGCCGTCTCATCCCTCCCTGGCAGGATGAGCGTGATCGGGAAGGCAACTTCTGGCGTCATGGCACTCGCACCCACTGCGTTGACCCTGGGAGCTGGGGGATGCTCTCCAGAGCCAAGGCTGTACCTGATAGCCCCCAGGTGATGGGCACCTCCAACAGTCTCAGTGACCTCTCTGAAGGGCCCTGAGCCAACTTGCCTGGGGGCCAAATCCTCCCCAGCACCTGTCTCCACGCAACATGGCGGGTGACCGTGCCCTCTACAAGTCACCTCACACCCACAGATGAAAGGGAAGGATACCCATGGCTACCCCATCCTACCCCTAATTCCATAATGCCAGTATCTTGGGCTTCAGGAAGATGTTCAAGGTTGGGACCTGCTGTGGACTGGATAGTCCTTTTTAGGGCAGAAGATATTCAGGGTGGTCTTTTTGTGTTACAAGATGCATCACAGCTTTCCTTTGTGGCCTAGGAGGGTGCCACTCATCCCTTGGACCCTCAGACAATAGGGCATCTTATTGAAAGCCACTTTTACCCTGAGGCTTCCCTGATCTCCCTGAGGTTAGTGAGGCTCTTCAGCCACAGAGGTTTAAGATGTTTCTGCTCCAGCTGTGACCACAACCCTGGAGCAGCTTGGGCAGGTGGACACCTACCTTGTTCCTTGGATGTCCATGCACAGCCCAATGCACGTAGCTGCATTAAACTACTGGCAAAGGTGGGTTAGCCCTGCCTGGTCCTGAGGATACATGAATTATTCCAAGGTGGTTAAATTAAAGTCTCGCTGTATGCAGGTAAACTGCAGGTGGAAGGACCACCAGCTCCAGCCCTGGCTCTGAGCAGTGTAGCCTGGAGTTTATGTCTTGGCGTCGGGTACCTCGACACCCAAGCAAGGTGATTTGGACCTCCAGAAGCAAAAAGGGAGCCCATCCCACCATCGTGGTCTTTTGGGCCGGGCAAGGAGCCCAGCCACCCAGGTGGGAGCTGGGAGCGCGGTGTGTAAGGGTGGCTGTGTGTGGGCAAGGGGGCTCCAAAGTTTTTGGTCTCCATTCAAGCCACTGAAAGCCAGAAGTAAAATACCATTCATTGTTGGTTTATACACTCGTAGTAGCCAAACAAACATCCCCGGAGCCTGTCCTTATCACTTTATTACACCTGCTAGAGTGAATAGATTAAAGAGGACGGGGGAGGGGGGAGAAAGCAGAAGAATCCAGCAGAAAAACTGGGTTTTGGGATTGTTAATTATTCTCTGGGGTCTCTAATCTTTAACTGGCAAACAGCATCACTAACTGTCTTAAAGCCCCTCCTGGAACATCCTGATAATAAGCCATCTGCATGAAGGCACCCCGTTATCTGCCCTCCTCCAGCCGCCTGTGACATGGCTGGAGTGGGAGATAATGAATGTGTGGTGTGTAATAACGACACGTCATTCATGATTATCGGCCTGATACCCAACCTTTTAGCTCCATTGTTTGTGCTTCAAAAAAGAAGAAAAAAAAAAGAGAGAGAAATAAAAAATAAAAAGGAGGAGGGAAAAGAAGAAAAAGGGGAATTTTTAGTGCTACGGGCAGCCCCAGGGTCCCCGAAGTGTCTCCCTGCCAAAGGGGCTGGCTCTTATAGCATCTCCCAGAGGGTTTGGTGGTACCCTGGAAGGACTCGCCCGTGGATTGGCGGCTGCTGTAGCCATGGTGATGGAGGGAGAGAGCCGAGACAGCGCAGAAATGTCACCGCCTGGCAGGGAGACATTTGGGGCAAATGCTCGGGCGATTAGATCTGTGTCACCGGGTGCTGCCCGGCTCCTCGCGCTGTTTTTTGCTGCTCTTAAAGCCGTTTAGTGGTGGCTTGGCAGAGGAGGTTATCTTGAACACGCTGCTGTCCAGAAACTGCCAGCGTTTGAAGGCGGGGGGATGTTTGGGTTGCCCGGTTTGACCTGCAAAAAGCTGAAAAGTGGAAGAATTTTCTCCTGGTTGCTGCTGCCTTATGGCTTCACAATGCATCAGTGCTGCGAGATCTTCCCCCAAGAGCTTTGGTCCTTCAAACTGAAAACTTATGTTAAGTGTGATTCTTAATGGGGAGAGACTTTATAGTGTTTGGCTCAGGTTACCTCAATTAGTGTCAGAATTGCCTGGAATAATGATCCTTTTTTTGCATAAAAAAAGGCAGTAGATTCTCCTCTCTTTCCTGAGCATATTTCCCAGAGTGGTTTCCCCAGGAAAGGTCTGGAAGAGCTTGGTGCTTGGCTGTTCATAACAGGTCACATAAGTCAGGGTGGCTCTTGGAAACCAAACGAGCAGCCTCGGTCATGGCAGTGAGGAGGGTGATGGCCTCAAAACACAGGGCTGGGAGGCCAAGCAGAGCATTGTATGGAGACAGGAATGGGCAGCAGCTGTGGGTCCTCATCAGGCCTAACTTTTCCTGCTCTGGCTTTTTGCCCCATTCCCAAACCAGAAGATGTTATAGGGACATCTTCAAGTGCCACCTAGTTTCCTTTGCAACACACCACCAAGGAGACTGGGCTGGGTCTTTGTGGCCAAGGGCTCCCCCAGCTCATTGCTTGGACCACAAGCTGAGAGCAGATGAGCAGAGCTGCAAGGTGGCTTGCTTGTTCCAGGATGGGTGGCTGAAACGTCTGTCAAATAGGGTCAGTAATGAAAAACTGCATGAAACTGCTGCCCTCCAACGGCCTCTCTGTGCTGGAACTGCAGAGAAGAGCTGGAGTCTGACCTGGGAGACCAGCCTGAGTCCACCGGCAGTGCAAGGGTGGTGGCATCAACACCTACACAGCCTGCACCCAGTATCTTCCCAGGGTGAGAAGGGGAAGGAGTGGGGAGAAGAGGAACTCAGTCTCCAGCTGCCTTGCAAAATAAGTACAAGCTGCACCTTGCTGGTTATTCACAACATCCCTGTCCTGTTAGGTACCGAGACAGCCAAAATGAAGGTCCAGATCCAGCCCTAGAGGAGTACTGAAGATGCAGCAGAAATGGGGAGCAGGGAGCTGCAGGGGTGTATTCAGCTGGGGAGTTTCTCAGATTTGGTTGTCCTGGTGTGGCCACAAGCAGAGTTGAGCTGCCCAGACAGACGGACACAGGTTGGCCATGTTGATGCCTGCAGTGATGCTGGTGACGTTATTGCCACAGGGGAGACCTGTACAAATGGTCTTGTCTCTACCATGGCATGGCATCTGTGCAGTTCTCTGTGCCTCAGTTTCCCCTGATGCCTGCTGAGTGCCCGGGCACTCGCAGTGACAAGCATTCCCCGTGGTAATGCTTGGGTAATACCACCATCGTGCCGGGGACTGTGACAGAGTGGTCCCTGCTCTGCTGCCCCAGGTGGCTGAGGGTGAGGATGGGATGGGGATGGAGGTGCCCCCAGGGATGGGGCCCATCTGCTGCCCTGCTGGGCCTGGCCATGCTCCCTGACAAAATCAAGGGGTTTTGCCAGGGACCAGGGAGGGCTTTGGGTTTTTCTGAGTCTCCCACTGCCACCTAGTGATCCATTTCCCACCCTCAGACCTGCAGCTCACCCAGATGGTCCCCCATAGCCTGGGAGCTGGGATGAGGGTCTGCAGTGGGTCCCTGCACCCTCAAAACAAGCCCAACCCCAGAGCCAGCGTGCCCACCTGTGCTCCTTGGGCAGCACACTCATGTACTGAGCGGTCAGTTCTCAGCCTCTGCAGAAAAGGGCTTGAGACAGACTTGTGCTCCCTCTTGGGGCTTTTTTTAAGCTGATTTTGTTCGTGCTGCCACCAGTTGAGTCGGGGTGTGTGTGATTTCTGTTTTGCTTTGTTTGACCCCAGTGTGTTACAGTGGTTTTCTTACCACGGAAACTCCTGCAGGCAGAGGTGAGGGCTTGGTGACCCACGGCGTGGGAGGGGTGGGAACAGGCTCCTCAGGCTCAGCGGGGCGCAAACCTATTGAAACGGTCCTTGTGGCTTGAGAAAACACTCGCAGGGCTGCACCCTTAGGGACAGCCTGGCCTCTGGGCTGCCAGGACTCATCCTGTATCCCCTGGACCCCCAAATGCAAAGGAAGCCAAAGACATGCTTGGGGAGCATCTCCATGAGGCTTTATTCTCATTTCAGAGAGGAGGACGAGACTGATCACACGTTGTTCTGAGGGCGGTGAGCGCTTTCTCCAAGTGAGCTGGTGCCAGGGCTCTGTGCTGGCTCCTGAGCACCCTCAGCTCAAGGAAGTTCAACTCCAGGGCAGAAAAACCCGCCGGCTTTTGTCTCCGTAACGGCAGGCACACTGCCAGCCCCAGAACGGATTAAGGGGAATAATTTGGAGGGTGGTGCGTGGGGGTGCGGTGTGGCTGCAGGGAGGAGCTCTCCTGCCCCAGCAATCCCAGGCTGGAGGCAGGGAAGGGAGGACATGCTTGGGCAGTGTCCAGGCAGTAGACACCCGTGCAAACCACACCAATGCTGTTCATCACTGTGCCCGAGCAGGGAACTGGCAGAGGTGCAAATACACAGGCAGGCGACAGAAGCCCCACCAGGCAGTGTGTTGGGTTGGAGGGAAGGTTGGAGGTGAGGAGATGAGCAGGACACGGAAGATGCCCGTGGAGGTGAAGGCTGAGCCACAGCCGTGCCATGAAACCCCCTTGGCAGTGCTGTTCCCCATGCAAGGAGGGGACCTGGACCTGCTGGGTTTGGTGAGTGTGCGAGGGGACTCTATGTGTCCCCCGGGATGACAGCAGAGGATGTTAATATGGCCATGGTGTGTCTCTTTGGTGTCCCACTCTTAAACCTCTGGGTGGAGGGCGGTCTTTGAGAAAGGTCTTGCTCCCCCGCTGTGGTACCCTGCAGGTTCAGCGAATTTTCTTCAAAAGCAGGTGGATCCCATTGCTGGACCTGAGGACCAACTGTGGCATCAGTGTGGGAGGCCTGGACAGGTCGGGGAAGAGCTCGAAGCGGAGCAGGGTCAAGGCCAGAGCCACCTTCATCTCGTTCATGGCAAACTGCTGCCCGATGCAGTTCCTGGGGAGAGCATGACAAATATTCCAATTGCTGCCTTCATCCCCAACCACCCCCAAGCCGGGCTCAGCCTATGTGCAAGTTGGGGTACCTCCAGCTTCTGCGAGGATGACCCCATATCTTATCTAGGAATCCCCTGATGCCACACCAAAATGCACCCAGCTCTGTGTTGGGGTATTGCTGTTTTTTATTAATAAGCATAAAAAAAAGATACGAGATTGAGAAAACTGGGGCTCACTTCACTAGAAAGTGCTACATGGATTTAGCTAAAACCTCAGACACCTCAGAAAGATTATTTTTGGCTCTGTACGGAGTATATCCTCTTGTAAGTTACTGAGACTTCAGCAGCCTGCATCTGTCTACTGATACGTCATGGGAACCACAGAGACTTGGACCCAGCTTGGCTTTGAGGTGCACTGGGTATTCACCCCTAAACAAGGGAGCCCACGTTCCCAATGCAGGCAACAGACAATGTAAACATCTCCACAAAAACAATGTGTGAAACCCTACAGTGACCTCAGAGCTTGGGGTGTGGGAAACGCTCTGGAGCTGATGGAGCATGGTGGAGATCCTGTTACGGAAAGTCTGCTTGAATTGGCTCATGGGAACTGAAGGACGGTTAACTTCGGGAGCTTGGCTCTGAGCTAGGTCTCCCATACAAGGCAGCCTATGGGGAAAGAGAGGTGTGAAGGATCTCCTACCTGGATCCAGCAGAGAAAGGCATGAAAGCATGGGAGTGCCTCTGTGCTGAGTTCTCTGGACTAAACCTCAGGGGATCATAAATCTGTGGGAGCAACAAAGGCCATTTGATCAGTGTTCAGTCTGATATGAGCAGCACCAGGTTATTCCCTGGTCCCCAAGATATGACTGGATGTGGTCTCTGCTGTTCCTGGGGGAGCTGCAGCTGACAGGCATCTGCCTACAAAGCCACTGGATGGATAAGAAGAGGGCACTGGTGGCTGTGGAGATCTTCCCCTTGGAGATTTCCAGATCACCCACTACAGTGCCCAAGATGCCTGCAGGTGTTTTCTAATCGATTGCAGCAATGATGAAGTCAGACTCCCTCTGGTCCAGAGATGGCTGATCCTCGTTCTCCAGGTAGCCACTGGATAGAGGCAGCTGTGCACCCTCCTTCAAGTTTCCCAGCTCTTCTTTCCTTGAACCCTCTGAGATACCAGCTTTGAATCATACACTGCCTGGAGGGCTTGGGACTTCTACCATGCTGGGACCTAAGTCTATCCACAGCATCTGAAAGCAGTCTGAGTATCTCTGTATCACCATGCATGAAGACTATTCAATATGCTCTCACAGAATCACAGAATGGCAGGAGTTGGAAGGGACCTTCGAAGATCATCTCATCCAGCCTTCCTGCCAAAGTGGGTTCACCTAGAGCAGCTTGGACAGGAACACATCCAGGCGGGTTTTTGTCATGTTCAAAGCCTTTGGCCCGCTTGGTAACTTCATTAAATTTACATTTAGATATGGACTGTTGGAATAAGAGAGGAAAAAAACCCAAAACATGGTGGGGAGGTACAGGCTGCCTTAGTCAAGGGGAGTGGACGTCTGGGCTCAGAGAACATCTACCCCTTCTTGTTATAAAGGTTAAATACCTCAGGGTCCTCCCACACATCCCGATTCCTGTGAATAGCAAATATGTTCAGTGCAACCTGGCAGCCTGTAAAAGAAAAGTGAGAAAAAGCTCATGACACCTCAGAGCAAAGGCCCAGGAGAGGTGTTTGTGGGATGCCCTCCCTCCCCCGGCTCTGCAGGGGCTGTTGCAGGAGATCTGGCATAGACTATACCCAGCCTGTCTAGACAGGTCCCCTCCCGAAACCCTCACGTGAAATAAAAAATGGCCTCGGAGCTGGGACCCTTTTTGGTACCGGTGGATGAAATTTTACTCTTGCCCAGGATCAACACTCTTCAAGACCCCTTTGAGCTCTGTGAACACCCCAGTGCCTTGGAGCATGTCCTTGGACACCCTCCAGCCACCCTTCCAGAAGAGCTGTGATAGTGAGCTGTGGGGGCCCTGTACAGTCCTTTGGCGAGAGAAGAGAGGATGGAAGTTCCACCAGCCCCTTCACATAGCAGCTCTAGTGAGGATGCCCCACTTGTCATGGACAGGAGCATGAAGGATAAGCAAAGAACAGACCTGCTGGCAAACTGCGTCCATCGGAAAATGTGATAGGTTTAGAGAGTTGCCGCGACACGGAAGGAACCGGTGGAAATATACGCAAGCTCTCTTTGACGCACATTGTGGTGTAAGTCATCTTCCCAAGGTCCTCCCTGAAAGCAAAGCGGGGGGTCAGGCTGTGTTTGAGTGGCAGCAATAAGGACACCAGCAATGGGGACTGGGTGTGCTGGACCCCCACATTTCCCATCTTCTGTTGGGGTTTCTCCTTCTTCTGGTTCTCCCTTTGCTGCCAGCATTGCTATGTGAAAAGCAGAATCCCCCAGTGCAGATGCAGTACAAGGTGGATAAAATTTCTTCCTCAGGATGAGTGAAAAGAGTTCAAAGTAAAGGAGCAAGAAGTTCTAGCTCACCACTCAATGGTATCTCGGTCTCCCAAGATCCCCTGGATTTCCTCCCTGCACCGTTGCTGGTACTCTGGATGTAACGACAGGCAGTACAAGAGCCAGGAGATCCCACTGGCTGTGGTGTCGTGACCCTCAAACATGAATGTGTCCACCTCGGCACGCAGGTCCTCATCAGACAGCCCAACTCCATTTGCATCCTAATAAAGAGGAGAAAATATAATTCTTAAGCCCATGTTAGAAAGCAGTGGCTCCACAAAGACAGTGAACACCAAAGCGCAGCTTCTGTCCAGAGTATCTGAGGATGTCTGTGAATGTGAAACTACAGAAGGTAAGAAACAAATTCTCTTAAGCAGACTACAGCCAAGTTGGCCCCCCTGTAACCTTTCCAAAGATCTCATTCTTCTCTGGTTTCTGACAGCTCGCTTATTTTAAACTCTTAATGTGCTCAATGAAAATGAACAAGGAAGATGAAAGTCTGCCCTGGCTATTTGTGTTCAATCACTGCATCTCACACATTTGTATTTCCTTCCCTTTCAATCCACGTTTCCCCAAGCTAGGAAATCTAGAGTGGGGAAGCTGTTGCCAGCAGCTCCAGCCATGGGTTGTGAGCTCCCTGCTGATGCATCCTCAGTGCCATGCAGGTACGTTCTTTGGCATTTGATATGATTATTTCAAACATTCACCTTGGTACAAAGAAGAATATCCAGAAAATCCAGGTGTTTCTTCTTCTGGATCTTGTCAAGTTCCTTCTCGTTGGAGAGCAACATCTTTCTTTCTTTTATTACCTTATCTGTATAGATGAATGATCAACCCATTAGATGTGTCCTGCCCCTCCAAAGAGCTCATGTACTTGTCTGCTCGGTCAGCAGCTTGGACTCTGTTTAATGTGTAAGCCTCTGGCCAGTGCATGTTGCAACACTGCTCCGAGGTACTCGAGATTGAAGTGGGGTAGAGGTTCAGGTGGGAGACATGGCTGGGGAGAAAGGGGGAGAAATACCTGTGTGGGTATGGGCCAGCTTGCAGGCATCCTGATACTCATGGCCTTTGCGAGTCCAGTCATAGAAGATGTCCTTGTAAGAAAAAGTCTGGATTCTATTGCTCAAGAGGCAGCTCAGGTCATAAACAGCTCTGATATAATAGTCTGAGTTGCTGTAAGGAGACCCAAGTTTGAGGCTGGTGTTAGTGACATGAGTGGGGAAACACTTGCTTTCCCAAAATTCGAAAGTTCAGGCACTGACCTCTCAGTCTGACAGTTGGCGTTATAACTGAAGGCGCATTTCATGATGCTGTCTAGTGTCATCAAGCTCACATCCTGAAAGAGCTCCACTGACTTCCTCTCTGTGATCTTCTTTTCCCATTTATCCTAGTGGTGGAGACAGGAGTAAGGAGGGACAGACTACCATCTACGATTGGGTCATATTTTCCTGTCCCTCTTCCCAGATCCACACTGCTAATTACTTTCTTTTCTTGCAAGCAGAGGCCTTAGTTCACTATATATTCTGTGAATCTAATCAAATTCTTCTGTGCGTGTCTTTTTCCAGGTTTACTGTTACTGGGCTAGGAAAGACTATTCTAGCAGTGGGTGATTTTATTGGAAAGCAGATGAAAGAGAGAATAAGTCGAATGGCCAGAGGAAGGTGAGGAGAGCAATTTCAGAACTTCAAAACTACCTGAAAAGTTCAATGAAATTCCGGAAACCATCTAAGTCCAGTCTCTTTCCCTCAGTCATTCCCACCCTTGATTATTTTTGCTGGTGCACAGCTGAAAGGTAAAAGTAGCAGGAGTGGTGATTCTTACCAGCATCACTTTGACTGAGTCTGACATCAGGGACACATAAGATTTCAGCACATCATAATGAAAGGCTGGGGTGAGCAGCTTCCGATGCTGGAACCATTTGGGTCCATCCAAGATCAACAGCCCCTTCCCTGACGACACAAACAGCAAAGGCACAATCAGCTCCTCCAGGCTCTGATCATGGCTCTGACAGCTTTACTGCTGCTTTTGGCCAAGCACAGGCTTACGTGCAGGGTCTGAAAGAAGGAAGAGCTGGTGGTGGACCCTTCTCTCCAGCCTCTCTGAGGCCATTCACAGCAGTGCTCTTTGGATGGATGAGAAGCATGCCCACCTGTGCTACACTGCAACCAGCCATGCACACCTAATCTACCCTGAAACCCATGGTGGCAGAGGCACAGGACTTGCTCTCTCAGATGGGTTTTTCTGCCCTAAATGAAACATTTGGGTGCCTTTTGCAGCACATGCTGACAGGTGTTAGCAGGACCCTGGAGGACTACCTCGAAGCTGTGTGCAAGCCATCAGCCCTCCTGTCCTTGGTGTGTCTTACCCTACTTGTCCATGGTAGCATTCCGTCCCTGAGCAAACTGAAGGTTGCTTTGTGAAGGCCAGGGTGTGTGATCCAGGGCAAAGCCATGTGATGAGCTCCTCGACGAGGTGGGCACCACCACTAATACTGACACTCAAACAAACCCTCTCATTTGCAAGCTCTGGTTTTAGAATGGAAGAAAGTGAAATAAAGAAAGACAAGAGAGAAGGAGCTGAAATGTGTAATATGGCTGAAAGGGATAATGGAAGAAAATGGCTTACCAATCCAGGGAACTAAGAATTTGTAGGGTACATTGGACTTGGGATCTGTAAAGCAAAATAGATACCAAACCAGTACGAATGGCTAATGAATTCAACATAACAAAAGAGAAAATTCAGGATAAATTAATGTTAGAGTCCATTCTCTAAATCACTTTGTAGAAATACTCCCATTTCAGTATGTAAAATACTCTAACACTAGAAGTAGCATTTAAAAGTGGTCTTCTACAAATATGACCTCAGTGGACTTCAGAAAACCAGAGAAAGGTGTAATGAAAAATGTGTGTGGTAAAGAAATGGCCGTGGCAAATCTCAAAGTTGAGAACAATGGATGGTAGTTATTGGAGATGCTCATGTATCACTCACAGGCATCATGCTCCACAGAAGGGAGCCAGGGAAAAGACTTGAGACGTCTTCCAAGGCCCATTGCCATGCCAGCCCACTCACATTACTGGGTTTACTGGGAAACAGAGATATTGTTGTGGTAGATGTCATAGAAGACAGTAAGACTAATGATAATGGAGACAGAGGACTGGGAGGAACAGGCAAGTGGTCACTGTTTTGCATGAGAATACAAACTGCTTAATGAAACCTGGGGTGGGGTGGGAGTTTGTGAAGGGAAGCAAAAGAGGAATTGCAATAGCTGTGAAGGAAGCTGGCAGAGGGGATGAATCCAGGCAAGTTTCCCATTATTTTCTCGGTAGGGAAATGTAAAGGACATGAATTTCCAAAAACAGATGTAGAGACTTACCTGTTCGGCCAAGTACGCTTTTGGCATATTCAGGATGGTGGATTATTAGAGAAGGCAGGACTGGTCCGAGCCATCTGGGAAAGGCATAGGGGTATTTTTCTCCCCATGACACCACCTGAGTTAATATTTTATCGACAGTTATCTGCAAAAGACAGTTAAGCAGGGACTGAATTCAGGCAGAAAAAGAGGCACATGCCAGGCAGAGCAGAGGCTAAACTTGCCCTTTCATGGAAAGCACACTCAAGATCTTCCCTCCTGGGAAATGGGGAGAGAATGGGTGGACTTGCCATGGGGGGCTTTCCATGCAGCAGATGGAGGAGATGCTGAGCATGGCAAAGGGACCGTGCACAGGTGGCAAAGCTACTTGAGCTCCTGTGTCCCTGCAGCACAAGGCAGCTCCATGGAGAGTCCCTAGCTGGGGCCCAGCTGCAGTTGAGCCATGTTAGGGCAGCGTGGCATCAGAGCGGCTTGGTGTTGCCCCTGGGAGCTACAGCTGGCAGAGAAAATTCCAGGATGCCCAGTGAACAAGCCAGGGTGACCAAGGCTGTTACACATATGTTCTCTAAATTCAGCAGTGCAAGGTGGGCATGCAACATGAAAGCAAAAATACCTTCACTATAGAAGGATGAAAAAGCCTGTGATAAAATGCCCTGCTTTCGTGGCCATGTCTTCTTAGGTGGCTGTAGGAGGAGAGACTCTTGGTAGGAGGTTTCATACAGAAGAGAGACATTTTATGGTTGCTCATATTTAAATAACTTCATGAAAGTCCCAGAAATCACCTAACTCCATAGTTAAGCACATGATCCCAAACAAAACGGCTTTGTTTTCTACTAAAATTGTGCCCATCTCGTATGCAGGCGCCCTTTCTGCCTGCCCTGCAAAAGTTTTGGCACTCCTATAGGAAGGAACACGAGCAGGGGACATGCTCCCTCACATCCTGACTGACACCTTCCACAGTTGTTGGGACAGACCCACCCAGACTGAGCCCAGCTCCCTCCTTACCAGGTGATTGTGGCCGTAGAGCCAGTGTTTCGGGGGACCAGGGAATGCCTCCAGATCTTTGATGAGTTTCTTCCTCTGCTGGTAGAACTGGGCCACCTTCAGCACCACGAAGATGACACCAAGCACCACAGACAGCTGCAAAATGACAGCAGAAGGTCTGGCTATGTTGTCCAGCAGAGACGCCATGCTGGCCCTGCGTCCAGGATGCCTGACACTGCCTTCTCCTGCCTGCTCCTCTTCTGCTCCTCCCACACTCGTGCCTGACGGGCAGCTAGGTGCAGGTAAAAATCCTCTCCCTCCTGCTCTGCTGGAGCCGAGCCTGCTGAAGTGCTGCTGGCAGCAATTTATACCAGCAGGAACACCATGGTAAACAATGCGTCAGCTTGGCCGGCAGCCCGATTGCCTGCTGCTCCTACTCACCCTTTCACCTGCTTCCAGCAACCTGTGGATGGAGGTGGCTTGTTAACAAGCAACGCGCATGTATTTTGCTACTTTCTTTGAAGTCCTGTACACCCCAACAGCGAGGGAAAGTGCTCAGTCATCCATACCCAGCTATAGGATGAAGCTATAGGAGGGAGGAGGTAAGAAGTGGCTGGGCTCGGGCTCTAGCTGAGCTCTGTCCTGTCCTCAGAAAAATTCAGGTCTGGAAGCCATTTGTCTGCTCACATGAAGAGAGGAACCTTTGCCTAACACACAGGCTGGATGGATCCAGCCACCTTCATCCCTAAAAGCAGTGCTCTGAGTTACCACAACATCACACAGCGCTGCCAGGCTATAATCAAGAGAACGGACATAACCCTGTCAGCACACAAGGGATTATGGCCCTGTTCTCCAAGGGGTTCTGCTCTAGACAAGCCAGGAGACAATACTGCTGCCCAGAATTACCATGGTCAATAGAAAAGACAAGGAGAGGGAAAGCAGCAGAGCAGTAAAATGAGCTGCAGCAAAACGGAGGGCACATCCACCCTGATAGGGAGGCGTGATGGTAAGGTCATGTTCCCTCTACAGTCCTGGTGAGTCCTCCTTCCCCTGTCTACACAGCACCTCGCCATCCTCCAAAAAAGGCTCCACATCACTGCATTTACCTCTCCAGTGCAGTGCTTGGTTTGTCCCCAGGTAGGACCCCTGAGTAGATCCTGCTGGTTACCTGGCCTCACATCCCGTAGGTGCAGAAGCCTGGAATGGCTTGGATGGAATTCTGGGGTTCGTGGAGGACTTTGTCTGGAAGCCTTCCATGTGTGAGTGACTTCCAGGCATATTGCAAAGAGGAGGATCCCCAGATGTGTTGAAATGATTTCCCGTTTGGTTGTCGGGATATTATGAAATCAAAGGTGTCATCAGCTGCTGAACCTGGTAGTCTAATGGGCTACTACATAGGAGCTGCTGAATTTTGTGGGTTTCTCCTCAACTTAACAAATCTCTTCTGACATTTGGGCACTTTCCTTTAGGTTTTAGTCTAAATTATGCCATGGCCATTGGAAAACCACATTTTCTGCTAGTACTGAAAAAACTACTGTTTATCTGCTATTCATTGTGCAGATCTATCCTTGTTATAGTGACAGAGACATGGAGATCACTGGTTGAAGTGAATCTGCATATGAAATGAAAATATTTAAAGGAAAATATTTAAACTTTTTATACAGAAAGAATATATGAAAAAATCTTACAAGACCCACTGCCTGGAAATCACCTGACTCCACAAAAATGCCTGAAAGTTGGTGAAGTGAGTAACTTTTCCCTTAGCTGGCTTGTGGCCTATTCGTTAATCAATGATTGCGAAGACAAAAGGCCTAGGTACAGACGGCACCATTTATATTTCAGTCTCGGGGAGATTTAAAGCTTCTGGCTGCCACGAACTGATGCGGGGGATGATAGATGTACTGCTCATCCGTTGTGGGGTGTTGCTCATTGCGAAGAGGCTGAAGGTCACGGCGTGTGCTGGTTTGGGTGCAGCGTGGGAAGGTGCATCATCCTGCACTCTTTGAGAGAAAAATCAACAGAAACTCTTTAGGTGTGGCGCACGCCACTCCTCAAGGAAAAGTGTTGTTAAAGCAACTCCCTTTTCATTCGAAGTCTTTGCATGCAAGCTCTCCAAGCTCTCAACCCCCATCACAGCATAAACCCCCATATCTGAGGGCATTTGGGACAGTTTTGCTTTGGATCCACTGCTGAAATTTGCAACCTAATTTGGCACGGCTTTTTTTTTTCTCTTCATGGGTGAGTAAATTAGTGCAGGGAGCAGGACAACTCAGCCTGACCTGCTGTCCAACACAAGCAGTGCAACATCACCTGTGGGTCCTTGCAAGGGAGAGGATTTGTCCCCCCTGTGATGCAGCTAGAGGATGCTGAGTGCCATACAAAGGCTCAGCCTTGCAGCTGAATGGTTCACACAGGGACCTGGTGGGTTCAGGTGGCTCCACCTTCGCGTCCCTTGGAGGGATGTTTGTGCAGCCCACTGCTTCTGTCTCCTCTTGGAAGTTCAGCTGTAGATTTTCTGGGTGACCATTGATCCCTCTGCTGATGTTAGATGGTGTGGTACGTGGTCTCTGTCATGTGCGTCATCACCTGGTTCTCAGGTGGTGATGAGATATTTTGCAAATGCTCGGGCAGGATGTGTTGGAAGTGGCAGTTTCTAACAGTGGCCTCCAGCCCCAGCAGAGACAATGTTTCCAGAGCTCCTCGTTCACTTCTGGGTTTGCATCCTGAGGTTGGCAGCTTGGACATTTCCACAGAAGATGGGACAAGAAAGCTGACGTTGAGACACCTGCCATCGCGGGTGCCCAGGGTGCAGCAGGCGCAGGGCATGCCAGCTGGGTAACAGCCGGCTCCTACCACGAGTGACCAGATGCCTGCTAAAGTTTGGTCTGAAGAAGGGGATTGCTCGTTACTTCTTCATGCTGGTAGTAGAAGACTGCTCTAGAAACACACCTTTCTCTTGAAAGATATCAACTCTATGATGTACTCTTCGTCTGTTCCTGGGCTGCAAATACCCTTTTCCTAATCTGCCAACATTGTCTATAACACTAAATCTCTTCAGCATTTCCCTAGAAATAATGATAGCCTAAGTTCCACAACTGAAATACAGTGACCCAGTCAACACCACAGCTGTCCACATGGCACTGAGCCTTTGTTAGCATGGCAGGAAGATGTATTGCAAAGAGCCAACAACAACAGGTGAAAAGCTCTTGTATCTCCTCAGACTCAGGTGCTTTGGCTGCAAGAGCCCTGTCCTAGCACATTTCTTCAGCTCCCCAGCATTACTGTCCCCTGAACTGGACCCTTGTAACCTACTTTAAGATGGTGCCTCAAATTCTTCAAACTGGGAAGAAGAGGAAAGAGGAGTTATATCCTCTTCCTGGCATTTCTCAACCTGCTTTCTCCCCATCACCGTTGCTGATAGGCTGCATCCTTTGGGCCAGAGCCTGGTAAGTTATTAGAGCCACATCCATCAACATTTTTAAAGTTTAAAGAACACACTGACTCTCTTTGTGTTGCCTTGGAGAACATCCCTGGCAGGCACTGAACAGCATTAGCTTTTCACACACTTGGCCATCTTCATGACACCAAGTGTAGCTTGTTATGCCAGGCTGGCTGGATCTGTGCGAGAGTTCAGAGGAAGGTTAAAGGTTGTTCTTTTGGAGGCAGAAGGCTGCGGTCTGTCAAGTTCGGCATTTCTTACTGAAGGCTTTGGCTGTAGCCAGATCAAGAGGGACCCGATCTGCCATGACAACTTCACACTCCTGAGCGGGAGCACCTGACTCCAGGGACCCCATGGCCATGGAAGTTGTAGGAGACACATCTAGTAGCACCAGCTCTTCCTATAATCCTCCACCTGTCCTGCAGCACCATGATTAATGGGCTTCCCATCAGGAGAGGAGGCAGTGCAGGCTGGTTGGCTGGCTGGCCAGTTGGCTGGTTGGCCAGATGGCTGGGAAGTGCATGCGTTGCACTTGGTTGGGAAACTCTTGCTGATGCTTCTTGCCTACCTGAGGAGGAGAAGGATGAACAAGCAGCACAATGAGCCACTTTTGGGCTGTCTGAGCCAGATCTAAGGCTCTGCAAGCTGCCTTCAAAATGTGGGGCTGACCTAAGTAGACCGGGGGGGGTGAAAGGTATGAGGAGAGAAATGTTACCATGCACTTTCTCTCTTTATCAGATGAGGTCACAGAGAGAGTTTGGATGGGTCTGCCGTGTAGCTTGGGATTAACCTTGAAGTTAGGTTCAAGTGGTGTATGCCACAAGAGACCCCATTCACCATCTCCAATGCATCATAGACTCTGCTGTAAAACTGTCCCTCCTCCAGGCTTTTTTTCCTCTCAACAAGGTCTAAAATAGCCCTTAGGCTCTTTCAGAGACCCCCTCTAGGAAACCGTTCATAAACAATTAGCTTGTTGTCTGGCCTTGCCCGTGACTGAGGGTGGGAGGGGGAAGAAGGGGAGCTCCATGGGGCTGAGGACATTGGAAGGTGGGATTGCTGCTGTGGATCCCTCATGTCAACACCTGCAGCACGCTCATAAATCCAGAAATGTCATGTAGTTGGGTGCGTTACAAGGTCTGTGTAAGGAACACAGTGAGAGCTGGGGGTTGAGCCTTTGGTCAGCACCAATGGAGCTGTTTTGGGGTGTCCTGTGCCACCTACCCAATTACTAGACCATCTGATCTGGATTCAGTCAGCATCTTTCAGCAATCATCACAAAATAACTCAAAAATCCCCCAAGACCCACAGGTGGAGGGACCAGGCTGGTGTGGTATCAGATGAAACTTTTATAACAACACAGAAATTTTCACTGGTGTCAAAGTCCCTGGACAATGGGTTTCACTGTGGATTACTGAGCAGGGTGGATTTTTACCCATCTGTCTCCCTGGTAGTTATTTAATAACCAGTAACAACTGTTGAGCATGGAACCAAGGGGATATGGGTTGTCTTGAAGGTCAAGTGAGATGTCAAGAGTTGAGCTGACAGGGAGGGGAAAAACTGGGTGCCTCTTCAGCCTCTGCATTTTCTATTTCACTGGTGGAGGGGAGACAAATGCCTTGCTCATGTATTTCAGAGATTTCATGGCAAGAGAGGCCACAAACACTTGACACTCTTCAGCATGGCCTGGGGATGATAACTCAGGGGTTTTTGCAGTGGAAGAAACCATGGAAGTTCAAAAGAGAAAGTGAAGTAGCCACAGAGCCTCAAGTGGAGAAAAGTGAAAGGGGACAACACTGGTCTGGTCATCGTAAGGGATTGGGAGAAGGCCAGAAACAGTCTGCTTAGCACCAGGACAACCTACAGCCCTGTTGCTCCCAGGCATCCTGACTGAAGTAAGGAGCCTCTGAAATAAGATCTCAGCATGACGAAGCAGCTACAAGAGTGGTCTGGGGAGGCTGGCAGAATAAACAGGGTATTGGCTTGACCTTCTGGACATCTGAGGCTGGCAAAACTACAGTTGGGTGTTAAAGGGCACTTGGAAGGTTGTCAAATATTTGCAAAGAGCCTTTGCACATTTGGCTTGATGCTGTGGATGTCCACATCATGGCAGTGTATGTCATGACACGTCTGGCCATAAATGTAAAAAAACCCAAACATTGTACTCAAGGATTCCAATCCCATACCACAGCCATGGACACATCAGGCCATGGAAGTTGCTTCCAGGGTCCTGAGAATTTCTCCACTTAATTTAGACACCTAAACAGAAGAAGGAGAGGATCTTCCTCACTGATTTAACTCACACTGTTGGCATTCATTGCAGAAGAACTGGTTTACTGAGCAAGTGAAATTTTGGTGGCAAATGGGTACTTTGCCCCAGAGCATGACCTTGCAGCAGCTGCTTTCTGCGGTCATGCCTGTGTTTATGCGGGTAGGAAGAAGAGTCCAGGCCCATCTGTCCCTGTGTGTTCCTGCAGTGCTTAGTGCTGACAGATGAAATGGAGCTGTAATGCCAAAAAAAATAATAACGTTTCAAGCTTCCAAACACATGATATATGAGGAAATCACGGCAAGAGCCCAGCAAGCATTCCAGAGTAATGTGAGCTGACTGGATCCCATCTGACCACACATGTCTTGAGGATGGATTTATATCTGGAAGCATTTAATGCAGCTGCCTTACAAATGTGTTGCAGCACTTATTTAATTTACAAGCTGCTTCCAGTGTAAAATCCCAGAGGGGTTCAGATGGAAATTGCTGGTACCATCTGATAATGGGTTTGCCCGGAGAGCGGTGTGGGGGACCGCATCCCTCGGCGGAGCGAGCTGCTCTCACCGCTGGTTCTGCTGCTCCCGTCATGCTTGGCAGCATGCGAGGAAGTACCACCAGCAGACTGCGATGGACGGGTAACCTCTGTGTGACCGGGATGTGGCTCTACAGCTCTTACAACAATCTCTGCGGGGAAAGGAATAACTGCGTGAGTAGACGGTGGTCTTTGCTCTGCTGTTATTGAAAGGCCAAGCTGTAGCAATGAGAAAAATCCAACATCTTTTTAAACCCCTTAACAAAGACGTATCCAGCTGCACCCTGTGTAGTCCCTCTCACAAACTCTTGTTACACTAGTTATCTGAAGGTCTGAATCAGGCAGTCCAAGGTCAGCTCATCATCTTCGCAATTACCCTTTCAGCAGAAAGTAGGGAAGGATCAAAGAATGAGGCAACCTCTCTGCATCCAGTCCTTGACTGTCTTTATTGCTCTGAGTGATACACCCCCTGTGACCAGGTCTTTTTATTACATCCAGGATGGGAAAGGTAGCTGGTGGCAGGAGCGCTCAGAAATTACATTCTGGAAAGATCTGGCTCACTCTGTCCCTGGGACACAGTTGCCCCAGAAGCCCTGTTGCAGCCTCAGCCCAGCTCGCCAGTTCAAAAGCAGAGCAGCCAGGGAAGATGTGGGATGCAGGACGCAGGATGAGGGATGGTGCAGGATGCGGGATGTGGATGCGGGATGCATGATGTGGGACACGGGCCGCTTGGCCTGGCGTGCAGTGCTGACCCACGTGGCTTGCGGACATTGTTCTTCTTTAGGCTTTTGGATTATGCAGCAAAAGTGGTCACCTGCTCTTAAAACCTCTGAAAACACAGATTTCCCAGGCAATTTATGTCAGGACTTAAGAAACTTTAGGGAATGCTTTATGCTATGTAATCTGTATCTACGTAAATGCAATCGAGCAGCTGCCATTTATTTACCTGAAAGTCGTTATGTCAAGTTCCCCTAGTTTGAGCCCCTTTTGCCTATTTCCTTTCAGTAGCTGCACCATGATTTCAGCCTTGTGCTCTTGCTCATCAGATGTGCTTGCTTTAATCTTTCACATTTGCATGCCAAGGTCCATCCACTCCTTCTTAGATGGTATTTTTTTCAAACCTTGTCTTAAAAGGAAATTGAATCTAATATAGAGATGCATGTCATTTTCTTCTGGTAACTTCAGCTATTTTGATTAAAAATTTTCTCATTTTACACATTAGAATATGTAGGCAAGGTACATTTTGGAGTAAATGCAGTTTCCTTTATACTTAAATCTCCAAACAGGGTTGAAGGACACTGTGTCATTTCACCTAGTGAAAGGAGATGCAACTGAAAAATTTTCGAGAAATATCTGTGTTTATCTATCCAAGTGTGAGGTTTGCTTTGATTACAACAGCAGGATATTATTGATCCGCATTACTTTTGTGAGCTTCTATATTTACAAAATACCTGTAAATGTATTTTTGAGAGATTGCTGCCTGTCTGTCATTTCCCCTCTCGGTTTTGTGCTTGCTCTTGTGCTTCGCGCCGGCGCTTACGGACCCGCATCCCATTGGCTTCAGCATTTTTTCAATTTATCAAGATAATTTTTGGATCCCAATACCGCCCTCCAAAGTGCTTGCGGTGTCTCATAGTTTTATAACATTTTACACTTTAATAAGCGTACTCTGCCCCTCTCTGTTGCGGGGGTATCTCTGATTTCAACTCGAGAGCTGCACCTTGCATCCAGAGCGGGGACAGGCAGCCGGAGCCTGCGGCCGCAGTGAGCATCCCCTGCAAAGCGGCTGCCGTCCCATTGTGCCAATGCTCCTGCTTCTTTGAGAGGGGCTGGCTTACGCCGAAATAAATTGGATTAACTCGGAAGCAAAAATAGGTTGAACTGGGCTTCGGTTTTCCCAGCATAGGTGGAAAGCCAACATTGCCAAAGGGCAGGAAATAGAGACGGAAAAGCACATGGAAAAGCACATTTACTGAGAAATCTTGTTTTCATTTTACTTTCTAGAGTCCTGATCCTTATGTATACAAATGAGAGCAACTGCTAAGACTGTGTGCTGATTGAGCTGCCATTTGACAAGGACTGCCTTTACGCGTAAGGGTAAACATATTTTCAAAATATATCTTTCTGATTATAAGTTCAGATTTGTTCTTTTGGTGGAATTCATTACAAAGGAAGGGAGTAGTATCATCATTCAGATTATAATATGGTGTTCAACAAATTACTGATTTTTTCTTCAGAAAAGATTTCACTTCCTGGGAGACTTTACCTCTGAAAAGTCGTGGTTTTCAGAGGAACTCGAAGTTTGAAAACAGAAATGCCATTTTGAATCTATTTTTGTTTTGAGCCCAGAAAATAATAGCTGGGTTAGACTGAAGCCTGGCCTGATGCTTGTGTTTTCATGTGCTTTTTTGCCAGATAGTATGGCATATAGAATAATCTGCCGTAATCTGAAATCCCTGTTTACCCACCCAGAGCAGCTAAGGGACGTGGGGTAACCCCGATGGCTCAGGCTGGTCTCTGAGCTCCCAAATTTCCCAAACTCTGCTCATGCTCTCCCATGAGAAGCTGTTGCAAGCTTTATTTTTTAAATTGTTAACTATTATTATTAATTATTCTTTTTAAAGTTATCAATTCGATATCAGAGATTTTCAAGGCTTTTGGCTAAAAACTAGTAGGTGACCCTGCAAACCCTTTCCTGGCAGACGTAGTGCTCTCAGTAAGCAGGAGGGACTCTTGAAGGTGCATGAAGGAGGGACAAGGCTCGGGGATGCTTCCAGCACTGCCGATGGCTCCCGGTGCTGAGGATACGTAGACTGCCTGGTCTGGCAGGTGCTCTCTTGGCTGCTTTCGCAAGGTGATGATGACAGTGAAAGGTTGTCCTCCCACCTACTTGGCTTGCGCTCTGCATGGTCCTGCACATCAAACTTAGGCGCTGAATCCAGATATCTGGTGTCACTAAGCTCTTTTTTAGCTTTAAATCCTCTGTCCTTTGCAAACGCTAACTGTGAGTTTTAAATTGCACTTGTTATTTGCCCCGTTCCCACTGGGGGGAACACCTTCCCCACCTTCCAGGGTCCTGCAAAATAGTTATCGTGTGTACATTTTCTGTGGGCATAAGGAGCAAAGGGGTTTCTGGTGGGTCACAGCCCAGTGTTCGCTCCATCTGTGGACAGTTTTGTTCATTTGGTCTCTGGCTGTGGTGGTCTGATCACAGACTGCTTTAGGTCTCAGCACAGGAGTAGAGAGGAAAGGGGCTGGATTGGCACCTCATTTTTCCTGGAGGGTCTGTATGGTCTCAGCTCACCAGGTCGCAATCTGTGGCTCAGATCTCACTGGAAATGGTAAATTAAAGGGTTACAATCCATTAAAGATAGGGAAAGGAATGGCAGGCACAGGAGATGCAACCTTGCTCCATCCTCTTACCATCAGAGTACAGGTCTTCTGCTGCTGAGTCATCTGCACTGTGGCCTTGTTGGCATGGGGCCACCTGCCTCCGTGTAAACAACACTTTCCTCAGCATTCACCAGTTTTACTGCTGGCACTTGTGTCCTTGGCCGTCGACACAGGCCATTTTTGCAGTCCTTGCTTTTTATCATTCCTTCCAGTGCTTTTGTACCAGCCATTTCCATCCGTGTTTCATGCACAGCGCTCCTGCTGTTGCTGTGACGGGTCTCTGCATGGTTCTGCTGTGCTGAGCTCGTGGTGGAGCTCAGCACAGGTCTGTTCAGCGACAGCTGGAGCTTTGCATGGGAATAGTGGCATCGCCCCAGGTACGTAGCTCCTCAGCTGCTGCAGTTGGAGCAGCCCTGGTTAGTAACCAAGGTGAGGTGAGTTTGCAGCTTTCACCCGAGGAGCTTTTACCCAATGACCCTGAAACATGATTGAACATAACCGAAGAAACTGGCTTTTGTCAGCTTATTACTTGCCATCTCACCAGAGGCTGTGACTGAGCAGCTCTGAGCCAGGTGCATTTGCTCCTTTCCTCTTGGACCAGAGTTTCATCAGGAGGAGATAAATAATTGCTCTCTTTTAACTTACTCCAGGATACGGAGTGGCCCAAGTTTTTCTCCTCGTGAGCTATGGATGCAAATCCATGGCAGGGTGAAAATCTTCTGGTATTTTTTGCGTATTCAGGCTTAACAAAATGCCAGCTGAATTCAGGGTGAAGCTGGATGATGCGGTTCTGTCCTTTGTGTTACCCATGCACACAGGCAATTTCTTTCTTTCATTGTTTCTTCTGAAATGGCGAATTCCTGAATCATAGCAGTTGCTTCAGGGCAACCTGGAGGTTTTGCTCATAGGAGGGACTAATTTGTGGCTTGGGTGCCTGGAGCACCATGAAGTGGTGACACTGTCTGAGGGATGTGTCTTCTTGAGGCTACTTGGCTAAGCGAGCATCCAACAGCAGGCAGGATTTATCGATGGTAGCTGGATGCGCTAGCATGGAGGTAAGCAAGCGGAGAGGACACAGGAGGGGTTTATGGGGGCCTTGGTGGTAGCTGTGGATACAGCTGTGATTAGAGGAGGTAGAAGAGCAGATTTAGATTGGATATTAGGAACAAGTTCTTTACTGTGATGGTGGTGGAACACTGGAACAGGTTGCCCAGGGAGGTGGTTGAGGCCCCTTCCCTGGAGATATTCAAGGTGAGGCTCGATAAGGCCCTGGGCAACTCGGTCTAGTTGGGAGTATCCCTGACTGCGGGGAGGTCGGGCTAGATGACCTTTGGAGGTTCCTTCCGGCCCGGACCATTCTATGATTCTATGGATGATGGGGCAGAAGGAGGTCCGTGGGCAACCCTATTTGCACAATATACTGGCCTGGTTTTTGCAGCTTCTCAGTTAGAGCTGTTCTGAGGACACCTCTGGTGTGACATTTGCAGTGGATTGGCAATGTGCTCAGAGAGATGACACAAGTTATTTGTATTATCTCTATTATTTATTATGTGCACCCTTTATGTATCTGAAATTAAAATGGGACAGAATTTTATGTTTGATATAACCTTCTGTTAATGGGACTCACCAGTGCTTGGGCTTGTAGTGTTGATAGTGTAGCACAGTGTATTCCACAAAAAGGTCCTCCTGCTTGCCCTGTTGCTTTCTATCTGCCTTATCTCTGCAGGTGAGAGCTGTGTGACACGACACTGGAACCACAGCCAATGTCACCATGATGCTAATTGCAACAACAGTACTTGGGGTTTCCCAGTTCGACACTTTCTACCCCAATAAGGGTTCCTGCAGAGGTAGAGGACAGCTCGCTAATGTCCTCCAGTGTACCTCAAGCATACAACTCTCATAACTTCATCAGCTTAGGAAAATAAAAAAAAAAAGAAAAGAGAGAGAGAGAAAAAAATCCCTTTCTAATCATCAGAACTCCTCCCTTGCAGCTTTAAATGAAGATTGCACACTGGACCCCTCTTAAGGGGTTGCCCATGGAAGGAGGTGCTGTGTTGGCTGGAGACCTGGGGGCACGGGCCCAGCCGGACACCCCCAGGGCTGTCTCTTGCCGCTCATGGGTTTCCTCTCCATCTCCCATTCCTAAAGGTGTTTTACATGATATTTGTGACAAAGCAGGCAACCATCAGCAGTAAAAAACAATGCAGCTGCTGTTACAGGAAAAATTAGTGGTTTATTAACACAAAAATTACAGAATATTTTTTGCAGTTTAGGCAGAATGTCAGAGCCCAAACTAGAATCAGTGCTTTCAATGAAACAGAGACACATTGAGTGCAAGAAGAGAGACAGAGGTCTGCCACGGGCTGTCCCTGCTGCAGGAGAGGAGGGCTGACCTCTAGGCACTGAGGAAGGTGCTGACGACGGAACAGGGCTGGGAACAGTCACGGATTCAGCCAGGACATGAGTGTGGAGGCAGGATTTGGTAAGGAGGAAGCTAGTGGGACCTGCAATGTTCCCAGGCCAGGCTAGCCCTTACAGCAGGGCAAGAGGACAGCCAGAGAAGAGGCATGGCCAAGCCCGGCTGCTCCAAGATGGGCACTCATGGAGCAGATGGCAATGGGTCTGTGCGATGCCATCCAGGCTACCAGGGCCCAGGCCAAAAAGGGCTTTCAGCTGGTGGAAGCAGCACAGAAATCAGGAATCCTCATCCCCAAATCCTGCCCTGCACCTTTTGCCCCAGAGAAACATTGTCCCGTCATCTGCTTGGTCCCTCCCTCTGGCAAAGGCAGGAGTTTTTGACCATCAGCGGATTTTCTTTAGATACAGGTGAATCCCATTCTTGGAGCGAAGGATGATGCGAGGTATTTTGCAGGGAGGCTTGGTGGGGTCAGGTGAGAGCTCGAAGCGGAGCAGGGTCAGGGCCAGTGCCACCTTCATCTCATTCATGGCGAACTGCTGCCCAATGCAGTTCCTGGGGTAAAACAGAGCAGCTCAGCCACCCCATCTTGGTGCTGGGCACAGCAAAACCCCATGGCCAGATCCCAGCCCTCTCATACCAGCACACAACCCTTCCCCTCCGCAGCTCTGTGGGTCCCAGGTGGTGTTTTGGGTGGCAAAAGCAGGGGCATGGGCTGAGCGGGGGAAATCTGCGAGAGCATCGGGAGTTCCTGGATGTGTGAGCATGGAGAAGGAGGGGAGAAGGGGAAGCCAATGGAGAGGCCAGCAGAGGTGATGGGTCTCCAAGCAGGAGGATCTGCAACGTGTTTGCCTCAGTGGGGTGGGAAGGGAAGGATTGGGAGCAGAGGAGAATGGGGAATCAAAGAACCCAGGGGTGGGATGGGGTCTCAGCACCAAGGAGAGGAGGAGAGCGGGTGAGCCCACGATGCTGCAGGCTTCCCGTGTGATGCCAGCAGGATGCTCAGTAGCTTTGGGACCCCATTCCCCATCCCCAAGAAGGGCCCAGAGATGATGCTTCCTTCCCGTTTTGCCTGCTGGAAGCAGAACCCCTCTGTGGCACACATGCTTGGTATATGCTCATGAACTACTTAATGCTGCAGGGCCAGGACTTCAGGCGGTGGTCTCTGAAAGCACTTTTTGAATGCTTCCCTGATAGCAACTATAACAGCAGCACACGCTTCTCGGGCTGAGAAATTTCCAGGGATGCATGTTTTCTCTCCCCACTACTCCTTCAGCATTCAATGCACTTTACCTCGTTCCAGCAGAAAAAGGCAGAAAGGCGTGAGAGTGTCTGCCAGAGATGTTCTC
>KZ507496.1:72655-86351 GCA_002844005.1 Limosa lapponica baueri
AAGCAGAGGGCTTGATTTGCTTTTGGTAAAAGAGGCATTGAGGAAACGCATGTAGAAATTCTTTGCTGTTGGTGTTTAGGGCTTCCTGTTCGGGTGTGTAACTGCTGTGAGATGTGAGTTATCTGTCCAGGTGGAACCAGCTGGCGGGCTGGGAGTGAGAGAAAGCGTTGCTGATAGATGTGCTTTTATATGAACTGATACTGAGCACTGAAAGTTAGCTGTAGCTGGTGTCCATAACCAGTTATGGAGGATGCTTCAGTTACAGGCGCTGCTTTGTGGCTGCGGGGGTGCCCAGCAGCTCTGCAGTAGCTGTTGCTGTGTTGACTGCTGCTCTCCATGGACTGCTCTGCTTTAAGTACATACTGGCAGTAAAAGTTTTGCAAGATGACAGCATTTGTTGGTTTTGGTGTAGCTAAGTTTCATCGTTCCTGTTCTACAGAGACCTCTTTGTTAAAGCAGTTGTTCTCTCTGAACTTACTGCCTGGCAATTACAGATGTAATTGTTTTCTCCTTAATAGCTCTGATAGAAAAGATGTGTATTTAATAGTTGGTCTAGTGATAAAATACTCTTGAGTTTCCTTGCCGCTGTATTTACATGCCAGGAAACTGGACAGGAGTCTCATAACGAGGCACAGCTTAAAAGCAACAAAAAAACCATCGAGAATAACCTGGTTCCAAAAGGTGACATTGTCCTTTGGAGAGATGGGTGGGTGGATGGAGAAACAAAGGTACAGGATCCATCTGTCCTACAGCAGGTTTGCAAAAAGCATTTTCCTCTTCTGAATCTCCATCCAGATGTTTTTTACCCCACAAGAGCAGATTCCCATGGTGGTATTTGTTAATGTTCCGCAATCCTTTGAACAAACTGAGCACAGTATGAGTGCGTTTTAAAAATAAGACATCTTTGCATCTGGTGTGTTTGGGCTAGGGGAAAGTTATAGTAGTGTTTCCCTTCGGTTGTTAGTAATGATGCTAAGGATGCATATAGCACTTAAGAGTCTTTTGCAGCGCTAGGAAAGTTAAGCGGAGTCTCACTGTACGCAGCAAGAGCGGCAAAACAGAAAACACTTTGTCTGTAGGAGCCTCTGAAACATCAGATTCAGTGTGAACTGCTTGTGTCAAACACACAGTTACCTCTCTGTCTGTTTTGGCTGAAATATGCCTTTCAAGGTCTTACGTAGCTGAAAGTGTCATTTGGATCTTGAGCGATCAACACGGATTACTGTGCACCTAGAAATGACTTTTAGGACTTGCTTCAAGAAAAGTGAAGTGGGTTTTTGAAGATGCGTGGCTTTCCAGTTGTGTGTATTTGGGCATCCACTCCATGGGCATGAAGTGCTCCCGAAGGCATCCCCTTTTAACTGGATGGGTCACATGGGGAAAATTTGTTCTGGGAGCTGCCAGCTACGAGCTGTGTAGGTCCCACTGCTCTTGGCTGTCTGTGGTCTAGGTCCCACTGCTCTTGGCTGTCTGTGGTCTGAACGATGGCAGTTGGCTGCGGAGCGTTCCGGTGTGGCTTTACAGGGTGGAGGTGCAGGTTTTGGAGAACACTGTCATCTCCATCTCAAAACCTTTCCTTATTTGTTTGCCAGACCTAGGGTTTTAGGATTGCCTAACAGCGCTTGCAGCTAAACAGCTTAGTCACTGCAGACCTGGAAGAGCTGCATTTCTGAGGCTCGCTTGAATTAGTTTGAACTGCGTGTTTCCCTCTTCCCGAGGTATTAATTGCAGTAATAACTGACTTTATTTCCAAGGACCTTGTTTACTGATTTGTTTACCAACAGATGCTAGTGTGTAAGCTTATGCATTTTTTCCAGTTGTCTTTCCCTCACGTGGAACAGCTGTAATTAATGTTAATCTCTTTGGAATTCACTTCATCGTCAGCAGCCCCTTTGCAGGCTTGGAACGGGCACTGAGGTTCATTTCAGGTGCCTCCCTTGCCCTGGCACTGTTGGCAGTTCTTATTCACAGTCCCATTACTATTTCATGTCCCTCTGTGAAAGTGAAGTAAAATAACTGCACTAAATAAAGACCCGCTGAGGCGTGCCAGAATGACAGTGCTATTGCAGTATGGTCTCTCTGGGTTCTCTCTGCAGACATTAGTACTCTTAAAACAAAAAAGAGCTGTCATTCTGAACAAACACTTAATTCTGAATTGGCAATAAACCCATATGTAGAAACTGTTATTGCCTCCTTTCACTGCTGTAGATGTTGCTGCTTGCAATTTGGTTTTTTTTTTTCCTTTCAGTGTTGTTTACCTGGACTTTTGTTTTTTGTTTGGTTTTTTTTAAAACAAATTTAATTGTCTTTTTTTTTTTTTTTAAGTGGAATCTAATCAAAAGACATCATTCCAAGAAATTCCTAAACTGAATGAAGATTTGGTGCAGAAGCAAAAGCAACTAGAACAAATTGAGACTGGAGAACTGGGGCTAAGTAAAATTTGGATAAATATCACAGAGATCAATAAACAGGTGAGAGGAATCAGTGCTTGGTTTTGAAAAATAATAAAATACTCCATTCAAATTTATTTTTACAGAAGTTAATTTTAAGTGCAGCGCTGAGCTTTTATCTAAGGACTTCTGTGACCATATGCTAAACTTTTATTTTTGAAGTTAAAACAGAGTGTAAGCCCCATTATTAAACAAGCAAAAAAAGCGTGAGCATCCAGGTGGACTGGAGACTGGTTGCAAAGAGGAGAAGTTGTGCAACTGGTGGAAAGACTTCTGGCAGAATTTAACCTGAAAACCGTGCAGTTCTTAATTTTGCTGCCAAATAATCGTGAAGTTTATGATGAGAGATTTGACATTTCAAATTTCTGAGAGTGTCTGCAAATGTTTCATAAGCATGGAAAAGAGTTAGCCGAATCAGTGCAAATTCATGTTGCTACAAATGAAATACTAGAGTCTCGTGAATATAAAATCTGTTAATACACACTGGGAATCTGAGCTGGTGTAAATCTCACTTCTGTTTACGTGGCTAGAACTAAGCCACTTAACAGAAAGCTGTTTCCTCAGCTGCTGTATTAACTCATGCTTCAAACAAAGCATCCAGCAAGGCTCTTATTGAAATTCTTACCTCGCAGGGTAAAAGTTCAGAGCTGCCCACAGTTAGCGGTATCAGGAGGGGTGTGGGGGTGAACCCTTCCTGACACGGGTGCTTTGGGTTTAATTTTTAAGAGTTCTGAGGTGCCTGCTCAGATTGGTTTGTCTTCAGTCCTGTGCGGTGGTTAAGTGCTTAATGGGGCACATAAATAAATTTGAAAATCTGCCTTGCTTTCTTTGGCATCTGACAGTATGCATTATCCACAGATATTTAGGTGCTTCATTGGACCCAATAGGGCCCCATAGGGCCCCATCCCTGGAGGTGTTCAAGGCCAGGCTGGATGGGGCTTTGAGCAACCTGCTCTAGTGGAAGGTGTCCCTGTCCATGGCAGGGGGGTTGGAACTCGATGATCTTTAAGGTCCCTTCCAACTCTAACCATTCTATGATTTAAAACACTATAATCTGCACCTGGACATTAAAAATACTTGTACATGCTTCTTGCAGGCCCTCAAGTTACTTCATGGTCTGGTTATAGTCTGAGCCAGGCTTTTTTCCATGAATTGTTGGGATGTGCTGCTGGGAATTATTTTAGCCAATATTCACAGCTGTGGAACCAGAGGCTCTGCAAGCTGATGAACATTGGCCTAACGTAAGATTAGGATCTTGCCCGTTTCCTCAGCTTGCAAAACAACTTTTTTCTTTTTTTAACCATAAGAAAGTGGATTTCAGCTGCTCTACTCTTGTGTTGTAAAATGTGCAAAGAAATGATTTTTTTCTTCGTTTTGACTACTGATGGCTACAAATTGACCTTAAAGTGATAGTGTTAGCGATTAATGAGTAGCATGTAGCTGTTTTTAATTTATTTGACAACCTCTCAGTTGGAATGAACAAGTAATCTCGAAGACCCATTGAATAATTTGCTGTCTGGGTCAAACAGTTGACAGAAATTCAGCCAACCCGCTGTACCTAGATTGTCACTGTTCCACTTTGGTTGATAAGCGTAACTTCTTTGCCTGTCTCTTTGCTAGAGAAGTTGAATGACTGTGCTGGGTTTTGCCAGGCAGGTTTGATTACTAAATAGAGAAGCGGATGACTGTTTTCTCCATGTAAGAACTTATTGCACAACGTTTTAAATCTTTCTTGGGCAACAGTCTATCTCTAAGGAGATGAATGTAAAATGGGCAGAGGGTACCATATAGAAAAGAAGGGGCTTCTATGGCTTTCATTCAGTTTAAAAAAAATAATCTTGCTTCTGTTGCAAGAGGCACAATATTTTTAATATAGCCTAGGCAGGACTTCTAACCTAGATACAGGCGTACTTTTTGTGTGTGTACATATATAATTTTGTCTTGCCTTATGTTTTAATGTTAAAAGTTATTAGTATTGGGGAAGGTCAGAATCAGGATTATGTTGACTAATTCTAAATATTTGTCTTTGTTTTTAGATATCGCTATTGACCTCAACAGTAAATCATCTCAAAAACAACATAAAGTCTGCTTCTGATCTGATTTCTCTTCCTCTCACAGTAGAGAAACTAGAGAAGGCAAGTACTGTAGATGTGGCTATTGCTAAATGCATTCTGTGCTGCTGAGCTGGGCTCTTGGGGACAGCAGTGACAACAGGAGTTACCTGAATCACATGTGAGGAATATTTGCTTCTCTTGTTTTTCAATTGGACTTCATACACTTGATATTGTATGGTCCTATGATAATGTATGGCAGGTAAAAAATTTGAAGGCCTTGTTTGTACCTTTCTGGAGATGCATTTGTTTGTATTTTGTCACTTCTTTACCTTGGAGCTGATCTTTCTGGTTGCTTTGCTTCAGGTTGCTAATCTTAATATCATTTAAGACACTTGCAAAAAGTCGGTCTGCAGTTTTACAACTCTGCTTGCAAATAGGTGATTTGTTTTGCTTTTTTAATTGGAAAATATCCTCATCTTGAGCAGTATATAGTTCTACATCTGACTCTGCATTTACCGTCTTGAGGCAGGTAGGGGTCCCACCTGGGATCTGTGGGCCTGGAACATTAGTGTGGGAGCTTTCTTGGTGTTCAGTACCTGCACAGCAAAACGTGGATTGCACTGGAATGGTTTTCTGACAATCCCTTGAAAGATGGGCCCTACTGGTTGGCACAAACTTCCTTCTAAAGTGACTTCTGTTAATAGTGTCTTACCGTGTGCCTTAGCTGAGCATTCTTTACCAAAGAACTGACCTGTTTATTTTGGTAAAAAGAATGGTGTGTTGAAACTTCCCTGGCTCTTACATAGCAGTTCTGTTTATTTAGCAATAAACATTTATGTTGTGCTAATGCCTCATGTCAGTCCAGTCCTTGTGGCTTTTATGGGCTTCCACTTCTAATTTCCTATCCCTTCAAAATTACTGTATAATCAACAAGCTAGTCATATGCAAAGTAATTAGTGTGGTTTTGCTGATCAGGCTGCTAGGATTATTTTTCTTTTTTTCTGGGAGGAGTACAAAGCTATTTCCTAAGCTTCTAATTTGCTGTTAGGAGCATGCTGGATTTTCACCGTGTCATATCAGAAGTAAGTCTTAAGGCAGTATGTAGGCTGGAACTTGCACCTACTTTATATATATAATATAGAAAAACCTTGTCATCTTGCTGCCTTCAGGACAAAGTGTTAGGGCTAACAGGTTTCAACTTGCAGTGATGTGTTGAACAGCAAGGCTTTTTCACGTTGAAATAAGTCCGTCCTTGGTCACACTTCATGAAAATCAAAGATCTTGGGAACTTCAGAGTTCTTTCCAGTCTGTGTTGTTAAGTCTAAGTAGGGTGTTAGATGTGACATCTGTTTCCACTGCTCTCTTAATGCCATCTTGCTTGCATTTATGTTTTGGAAGGTTGATATAATAAAAACAGAGCTGGAATCCTTCCAGGAGGTATATTGTGAGGTGTTGAGTGTAGGCAAAAAATATTCTGATGTTTAAATACAGTAGTTTTAACAGTTTGTAAGTGTCACGGTAATGAAAAGTGATAGTTTTCAAGACTTGGACTACTTTTTGACCTTTATGCATGTTGCACTACCTCCTGTCACACAGAACTTCAGTGTGTGTAGGTGGGTAGCCTGGCTTTTGATAGCCCTGGTGAAAAATCTCCTGCTCATCTATCCATTGCATCCAGCTGTCTTTGGGATTACCTGCCTTTCTCTGCTGAAATCATTTATTGGTAGTCTTGGCTAACTGGGGAAGTCCCAGTTGACTGGAGGTTAGCAAATGTGATGCCCATCTACAAGAAGGGCTGGAAGGAGGATCCAGGAAACTATAGGCCTGTCAGTCTGACCTTGGTGTGGGGGAAGGTTATGGAGCAGATCATCTTGAGTATTATCACGTGGCGTGTACAGCACAACCAGGTGATCAGGCCCAGTCAGCATGGGTTCCTGAAAGGCAGGTGCTGCTTGACTAACCTGATCTCCTTCTATGACAAGGTGACCTACTAGTGGACGAGGAAAAACCTGTGGTTGTTGTCCACCTAGACTTTAGTAAAGCCTTTGACACCATTTTCCACAGCATTCTGCTGGAGAAACAGGCTGCTTGTGGCTTGGATGGGTGTACTGCTCATTCAGTGAGAAACTGGCTGGATGTCTGGGCCCAAAGAGTGGTGGTGAATGGAGTTAAATTCAGTTAGTGACCGGTCTCAAGTTGTGTTCCCTAGGGCTCAGTATTGGGGCCAGCTCTGTTTAATCCTTATCAGTGATCTGGATGGGGAGGATTGAGTGCACCCTCAGTAAGTTTGCAGATCACACCAAGTTGGCCAGGAGTGTTGACCTGCTTGAGGGTAGGAAGGCTCTACAGAGGGATCTGGACAGGCTGGATCGATGGGCCAAGGCCAATGGTGTGAGGTTCAACAAGGCTAAGTGCTGGGCCCTGCACTTGGGTCACAACAGCCCCATGCAACGCTACAGGCTTGGGGAAGAGGGGCTGGAGAGATGCTGCCTGGTGAAAAAGGATCTGGAGACGTTGGTCAATGTCTGGCTGAATATGAGCCAGCAGTGTGCCCAGGTGGCTAAGAAAGGCCAGTAGTATCCTGGCTTGTCTCAGAAATAGTGTAGCCAGCAGGACTAGGGAAGTGATTGTCCCTGGCACTGGTGAGGCCCCATCTCAGATACTTAGTTCAGTTCTTGGGCCCCTCACTGCAAGAAAGACATTGAGGTGTCCAAAGAAGGGCAACAAAGCTGGTGGGGGGTCTGGAGAACAAGTCTTATGAGGAGCGGCTGAGGGAGCTGGGGTTGTTCAGCCTGGAGAAAAGGAGGCTGAGGGGAGACCTTACTGCTCTCTACAACTACCTGAAAGGAGGCTGTAGAGGGGCCGGGGTCGGTCTCTTCTCCCACGTAACAATTGCTAGGATAAGAGGCCTCAAGTTGTGCCAGGGGAGGTTTAGGTTGGAAATTAGGAAAAAGTTCTTCACTGAAAGGGTTGTCAAGCATTGGAACGGGCTTCCCAGGGAAGGGGTTGAATCGCCGTTCCTGGAGGTATTTAAAAGATGCGTAGATGTGGCACCTAGGGACATGGTCTATTGGTGGACTTTGCTGTGATGGTTGGACTTGATGATCTTAAAGGTCCTTTCCAACCTAAATGATTCTATGATTCTGAGAAAAGGCTGCTATTTTTAGAATAGAGTTCTGGTTTTCTTAAGCCTTTTCCCCTGTAGATACTGCTCCTGAAAATGGGGAGCTGCCTGCTGGTGTTAGAGTCCTGAAGGATTACTGAGGGAGTTCCTCCTGGATGGCAACTTTTGTTCAGCCTGATGAAAGGTGCTAAAGGTGTCCTGATGTTCTCCAGGGCAGAGAGGTTGCTTACTGAACCTGTGTTAAGACTTGCAAAATGAAGAGCTGGAGAAAGATTTGTGTGGATTTTGTCTGAATATAGTCTGGGTAGCTAGAGGGTTACTTCAGTGCCTTAAGAGCTTATGAGCATAACAGGGTGATAGAAAAAAGGGGTTTTGAGATGGGTTCTGTTTGTTTTAATGATTGAAGAAAGTATTACAAATGGAATGAGACGGCAGGATAAATCAGTGATGTCGGCATCCCTGTAGTCAATACAAATACTCCATGTAGAGAGGAGGTAAGATGTCTTCGTATCAGGATTATTATTTTTTAATCAGTGCCAGAACGTATGTATTGTTTTGGGAGCAGGATGAACAAACGCGTAATTTTGCTTATCTAGTTTAAGCTCTCATGGTGTAGAGTGTGTCTTTGTTTATTGGCCTGGAGATGCGATGGGTATAACTTGCAGTCTTGTCTGCAAAGAAAGTTCTGAATACTTCAAATTCATTGCATGTTTTTGTGGCAGTCTGCCTGCGGTTCCAGCAACAAAGCATTGTGTTTAGCGGATTGAAACTTTGGGACGGTGCAGTTCGAGGAAGGCTGAGATTTTTGTAATTTTCTTTATTGCAGACTGTAGCGAACATAGGTAGCACGCTTACCAGCGTTTCTCATGATGTTGAAAATATACAGACAGCTATTGAAGAATACAAGAAATCCACAGAAATACTCCAGAATGATGTGGTAAGAAAACATGCTGATTTAACACTGCGTTTTAACGGTTACCTGCCAGACATGAAGCAAGTTTAAGAACTGTGTGGAATTCTGACTTGTGCCTTTGAAATACTTTTGACGTTTCAGTAGTTGCTGGTTGGTACATTAATAAACTAATTTTCTAATCCCTGTGTGGCACCAAGCGTGTATTTCTCTGGAGCCACAATTGTAGATCCCTATTAAGCTTCTTATCCTGAAGATCTTTGCTTCCTATTACACACGTGGAGCCTTGGGAATCTCTGCTTCCATGTGATGCAGGATACTGCTTATGGGAACTGTCTGCACTGGTTTAGGTTTGGGGATGATGGGAGTGTTGAGATGGAGTTGTTGGTTGAATTAAAGGTGAAATTACTGACCATTGTTACCAGAAACTATTCACTGTGTTTATACTGACCTCTCAGTTGGGGTTAACAAATGGAGCCAGTAATTAAAAGCTTTTCAGCTAAACTGCAATACTTTAATAAGAATATTTGCAGCAAAAAAATAAATTTAGACATTGTATAAAACTTGATTAAGTCAGTGGGTGCTACAAAAACATTGTAGATACGGCAGTGTGTACGATAGCAGTGAAATGTGTATCATAATACTTCATTAAAGGGAGAAGAGCTAATTAGGAGGGTTTAATTAAAATAAATTTGGACTTTGTGTTTGAAAGAGAAAACTCGGTATTAGCCCAGTTAAAATACTGCATGCGCAACAGACGTGAATGACTATAATTGTAGCAAAACATCTTCAGCTGCAGCCTGCCAGTTATTAAAAGCTTAGTATTTTTTTTACAGGCATTTGCTAACATAATTTTCTACTTCATTCCTTAGAAGGAATTAAAACAGATACCTTCGCTTCCCTCCACTGTTGTGCCAAGGACTGAGAGAAATCAGACAGAAAACTGCAAAAAGGTATTCTTCTCCCTTGCATAAGGAATGTTGGTACAAGTATTGCTGATACATAATTTTTTTGGGGGGTTTGCAAGAACGGAAGGGAACAAAAAAGGGAGTTTTTTTATCAAAACAAAAAAGATACCATCCTTCAAACCAAAATATAAGATAACTTTGCTGTAGTTTGTTTCTGTACGTGTACAAATAGGAAAGTACCCTCGTCTGAGAGTATTTTGTTGTGCTCCAACTGGGTGAGGAGTAAAAAGAATGAAACGAATATCCAATAAATTTATAGGTGTACATTGCTCACGTAAATGGAAATGAGTTAAAGGATTTTTATGGAATGAATTTTATGGCAGGTACTTGCCAATCTGAGGAAATTTGGGAGTGGCATGTACTGAGTCACCCTCAGTGTAAGGAGGTGTGGAAAGCAGGGATTCAGCAACAACAACAACAAAAAAAGGATGATGTGTGGGTGTGTAGCTGAATGGGTTGGAATGGAATGACTGCATTTATTTATATTTAATACAGTTGGTATCTTCCTCAAAAATTAATTTTGTGTATAAATATTCCTAGTACATGCTTTCTTGGGAAAAATAGTTGGTGCGGTGACTAAGCTTGCCCTGGAAAATGAGATGAATGGGCTTTCTGTGTTTGCTGGCACAGCTGAAGTGATTACATTAGCAACAAAGAGGTTATCCTTGAGGAAGAATCTCAGTTTCAAACTTTGAAAGCCAGAATAACTTTCTGGAAGCTTCCAGTTGGATGTTTTCAGCGGTGTCAGTGGAGAGCCAGTCTGAAGCCTGCCCAGTTAAACTGGGTCAGTCACCATGCTGTTAATAGCAAGAGCTCTGTGTCTGCACAGAGTACAGGTTGAGTAAACTGACACGTGCTGGTTTTATATTTCAGGAAAGCCAGTCACTGCATGCAGCTTTGGAAGAGCTAAATAAGACTGTAGTGGCGTACCAAAAGTTGAATGACCTCAAGCTTCTAAATGTGGATTCAGCCATTAGTAACCTTACCCGGGGGGTTCTGCTGTTAGAAAACTCTCCCCTTGCTGCAAATAATCTGGACAAAAGAGAGAACTTGTCTACCAGCATGGTAAGTATTTGATGACTAAGGGTGTCCACTCAGGCAAGTAGTTTCAATACTTTCTATACACTACAGATACGGCTTTTCAAACTTAACTCAAGAAAATGTCAGAGTGAAACTCGAGACACTTAGGATTTAATTTTAAAAGGCTGGAATTTGTTCTATATTTCTGAACGGATAACCAGCGTGAAGAGTATCTCTGAAGTAGTCATTTCTTCCCTGCAGAGTCTACAGAAAAATGTCCAAAACACTGTGACATTGAGACCTGGGTGTCTGCTTAATGGGATGGGATTTACAAACCTCTTTAACTATGTTTTAGGAAGGTGCTGTGGCATGGGTCTGTTAAAACTACTGAGGAGTTAGGTGGGCCTTTAGATTTTTTCAGTGGTGCTTCTATGCTAAAAATAAATAAATAAATAATCAATACTAAATATGTTCACAAATCCTTCTGGTGTTTTCTGTATGCCATACTAGAACCAGTCTCTGAGAACATGTTCTGTATGTTTAGCAATAAGGAACGTGCTGACCTTGCTGTGGTAAATTACATAACCCACACTCTTCATGTTTATTCTAGCATGTATGTGTCCTGGTTTTTTTCCTGCTTCATGCCTGCGAAATTTGAAGGAAATAAACTCTATTGTAGAAAATAATAAGCACGTGAATAAACTCGGCTCTCCTCCATTTTTCCTGTAGGGGAGTGATGCAACTACCTCTCGAAAAGTGGAAAATGAAGATCAACTAGATAATGAAACTCATTCATATAAAGAATTGAAGGTAAAGCAAGGAAACAAATTACACTGGATTAGTAGAGTATGTCATTGTCTCTATAATTGTGTTTTAAGTGAGACTTAATTGAGGAAAGTCTGCAAGCAGGCTAATCCAGTCAAGTTTCTTTTAAAAGTCCAGAGCAGAAGGACAGCTGCTTCTTCCCCATTTTGGGGACATGAAGTCAATTAGGATGGAAGAAAAGTTGTAATAGGTTAAAGCCTTGCCATTCTGACTGCCTGTGGGATAACACAGCAGAGCTGCTGTAATATCCTTCTGTGCAGCTGAAAGAATCGTGGGAGGTTCAGACCATGGTCTGGTGGAAGAGGGGACTCTGGCAGCCGGCTCAGTTGAGGTCCCATTGCCATGCTCTCGGCAAAGCTTGCCCAACTGTTGTGGGCTCACACCGCACATGAGGTTACGGCGTTTACCCAGGTTTAAAAACTGTCTTGGGTTGACTTAGACTCCACTAGGGCGAAGTTTCTCTAGGAAATGATTAAAGCTGTTTCTCGGTAACGATCTGATGACTGGCTGTGAGAGAGTTTCAGACTGAGTGGCCAAATTTGGGGCTGGGAATAAGAGGCAGTGCTGCTGAGGTTAGTTTCCGTCTTCTGGAAAGCAGGCAGGTGAGTGAACTGGCTACACTGAGAGTTCTAGGCTTGGACTGGTGTGAACTCAACCTTTCATATGGAACCTACTCATAAAAAGAGCAAAGATGCTCCAGATTAATAAAGGCTGTAGTTTTACTTTGACAGAGATATAGTGACTTCTGCACTAAGGTAGTCAGTACTACAGGCAAAGATTTGAAACAGTTATGCAACTCAGTTAACATATGTTTGCTGCAAGTGCATTTGACTGTTTTATATTACAATTTTGCAGAATGTTGCTTGTTTATATAAGAAATATGGAAATTAAATGCCAGATTCTTTTGAAATTGGTGTCTGCAAAATAGTTGTCTACTTTTCAGGTTGAGGTACTGTTTTCTTACAGACCATGTGAAATTATTCCTTACATCTTTCCATAGATTTTTAGTTTTTTTTAATTTTATTTTATTTTTTAATCTTGTTTATAACTTATAAACTTGCTCAGCCTGGAGAACTCCAAGACACTCAAAAGTATTTACATATTTTAAATTACTACTTTTCCTGATTTTCTCCATCTACTGAAGGGGTGCTTTTTAAGAAATTTTTTTTCTACATGTGCAGGAAACAGGAACTAGAGATTCTCAGGTATCAAAACTAAGAGAGAAGCTTCAGCTGATCAACGCTCTCACAGGCAAGCCAGAAAATGACAGGCCCATTGAGACATCAAAGAACGGTAAGAATGCCGTATAATAGTAATCCACAAACTTGAAGGTTCCCTAGGTAACTCAAAGAATAGCTAATGAAGGTGGATAATTTAGGCTGTTCTTTAAGATTTTGGTGGAGATTATTTCAGTTACAGTGGTAGGAAACTGATGGCTCTAAAACGGAAAACTGTCTATGACTATTAAAGGTGACTTTCCATGTGTATAGCAGGATTTGCAGGCATGAGTAGCTTGTTTTTGAAGGCATACATTGATTAACCAGTACAAATTTATACCCAGTTCTTTGCTTTTTCAAAATCTAAGTGTAACAGAGAGGAAAGGTCTGCTTCTCTGCTGACTAGTCTCAGTTCTGCACTTTTGCTGTATGTGTTCAGGTACTGCTGAAGATAGGCTTTGAAATACTTCATTACAGTAGAACTGTGCTTATTGTTAATTTGCTAAGCAGCAACTTGGAAGTTTAGACCTTGCTGTTGGGGAAGATAAGCACCTGCAGTGACAAGGTGAAAACAACCCAGGTGGGCAGGTGTAATTTGCTTAATAAAGCTTGTTCAACACTTCCAGACTGGGAAGTAGAAAGCACTGTGAAGATATTCGTTACGGGGTTTACAAATACACATCTACTACTACAGCATGAAAGATTAATGCTGTACAAGTGTCCAAAATAAAGTTTCCTCCCTTCAGTTCTTCTAGTTATTGGTAAAAAGGGACAGCACAGCCATACCCTAAAAAAATTTTGCAGCATTCTTATCCCACACAGCATCTGTGATGCAAAAAAAATTTAAAGTAATAATTTTATAGGATTCTTTTTTTCTGCTAACTGTAATTCTGTGGAATTAATAAGACTAACATAAATTGTTTTGAAACAGTTGAAAGTAGTCCGAGTACTACAGCAAAGCCCACAGACCTTTCAAGGCTGGCTTCAAGGTCAGCTGATGACAACACAGAGAGTAACGGACAGCTGAGACATCTGTCCTTACCAGGAATTTCCAGCATCGAAGGTATGTCCTTTCTAGCCTGACCCTTTCTTTTTCCATTTCTATTTCGTATAAACGTTTAGGAGACA
>KZ507497.1:0-31730 GCA_002844005.1 Limosa lapponica baueri
TTTCCTATACCTCCCACAAATTCACTACCCAAACTAAACTCTGTTGCAAAAAAAGGGGTCTGGAAATAGCACTGACTGCAAGCTATTGGAATTCAGGAGTCATAGTCCCTAAAAAGTTAATTGAAATAGTCAAAAAGGGTTTTGTTTCCTTTGTATTTGTTGATGTACCCAACAGTAGCAGGCTCCAGATTCCTTTATTTTACCTCCTCAACTCTTTGTAATTTTAATTCTTTTTCTTTGGGAAATCCAGCCTGAAGGTATGCATTAGGGTACCAATGGCTATATTTAGAAGGGAGGTTTACTGAACTTGAACACTTGAAAAATCTAGATAAAGCAACCTATATTAGTAAACCCCAGTCTTACCCCCCCTTTCTTTCTCACCTGCAAGTGCCAATGAACTCATACTTCTGTAAAGGTATAAATACTAGCACTGCCAGAGCCTTGCGTTAACTGGTGGGGTTTCTAGAGCATATGTCTTAGTTCGGATTAGTGCACTGAGTTGCACTGATTAGTGCAGTGATTAGAGCACTTGAATTGTTTTGCTGTGTGTTGTGGGAGACTTTGTCTGTTCTAGGTTCATACATGCAAATATTCCTGGCCGCCAGTTCAGTACCCTGAAGTAACGCTGGTTTGGTGTATTCCTCCCTTCTGCTGGTGGTATCTCTGTTACCTGGAAATTAGTCAAAGATTCAATTGAAGGTGATGATATCTTCCAGTTACTGCATTACTGCAATGATCATCTCTTCAGGCAGAGTTTGTGCCTCTGAGAAGGCAGATGCAGCCTTCTGGGATCAGGTAGACCTGGTGAAGAGACAATGGTTGACCAAAGTGAAAACCAAACCAAAAGCCTCCAGATCTCTGGAAATGTTGCTGTAAAGCTTCAAAATTATAATACTCAAGCTGATTGCATGAAATTTCCAGCTGTTAAAGCTGAATTTGATTACTCTTTTAATCACTCTGAACACATAATATGTGTCTAAAATTAAAGGTAATCCACTCACCCCATGCCCTACAATCACGCTTTGACATTGAAAGGTTTACAATTAGAATATACCAGGACTGGAAGGTACCAACAGGGCCTATAGGGTTAGAGGGAGTGGTACTGTTTCTAGTTGAACAAATACGTTACATTTTGTGTCGGGGCATGGAGGAGCCGGCTGCTCCCCAAGGGAGAGGAGCTGAGGGAGGGGACACAGTCAGGGCCCCATCCTGCAGTCCCCAAAGAAGGTAGTGTGCATGCCTGGGGGTGGCATCAGGTCTGACCAACAGCCCATGGGGTCGGTGAATCAGGGACAGGGTCAGGTCTGGTGATGTTGACCAAGATCAAATATATCTCAGTGACCGGCAGCCAAGTCCGTAGGGATGAGGCTGGTCTGAGGTGAGGCTGGGAGGTCATTCCGTGTCTCCGTCCAGCTCTGGACCAATGGGGCCCATGGCCAGGCACGGCCCCGGCTGTGACACAGCTGGTGCTGGAGTTCAGGCTGGAGCCAAGCATGAGAGTGTCAACTTAAAAGCAGTTCCCAAGGAAGGGGGGGGTCAGCCCTGGCTCAGGCCTCCTGGCAGAGCTGTCTGGGGAAGGGGACAGCCCGCAGCTCCACTACGGCTGAGTTGTCCCTGAGCCCTGGCAGCAGGAGCTCCAGCAAGGGGGAAGCTCTCCGGGCCATTACCCTTTGATGCATTAATGTTTAGGAGAAATCTGGCTATTTCTGTACTTAAAATGATTTCTTTACCAGCAGAGCGGAGACGCTCTTTTTCTTTACATTTCTGTCACAAAACAATTGGTGTGTCATGTTGCATTATGTCATATCATATGGTGAAACACAAGCTGACATACTGTATCCGAGAGGTATTTGAACATACCATGTCAGAAACTGGAAGAAAGAATACATTCTCTTGCTCTCTCTGTCTGGGCAGAAATTGTTGTTTTCCACTCTTGTTTTAATTCCCATGGATTGCCAATGTTTAAAAAAATATATCACTGCAAAGATAAGTGCCCAGTTCTCCTGCCTGTACTCAATGCCCCTCTAACCTTCCCTTCTCTTCTTTGAGAAAAAGCCAGGAAGTCATGAAGGCAAAAGAAAATCTACCAGGTGAGTAAATTTGCTTTAAAAAAAACCAAAACCAAAACCAAAAAAACCCCAAAATAAAAAAGGCAAACACAAAAACACTTGTGAAACGTGGTCACCTGAGGAAAGATTAATTTAAGTAAATGGAAAACTTAACCTGAAAAAAACCAAGGAATCAAAATAAACCAGTGCATAAGAAAGCAGAGAAACTTGATGCCAGTCATTATCACTTTATTGGATGGTACATGTCAAAGATTAAATTAAGGGATTGGCAGGAAAGACAAGACAGGCATCATTTTTTTTTTTTATTTTGTATTTTTTTTCCTGCAGGGGACAATCCAGGGCAATACATGCTGTGTCCGTGTGATGGTATTAAGAACCAGCCCTAGGCATTCTGTTGCTCGTGGTGGATCTGATTATATGTGCCCCTGACCTCTACTGATATATCGTATCCATTTTATATACTTGTTCATTCATTTAACTACGTACTTTGTCATTGGTGCATTTCCAGAAACTGTAATAAAGGAAATATAATCTCATTTGTATTCATTCTCCTTTCCTACAGCTTTCTGTTACTCATTCCCTTGTCTATAACTGCTGTACACTTTCTTCTCTTTTCTTTCTTCCTTGATTCTTTTATTTCCTTTCTTACCTGTTTGGCACATTGCACTTTTTCCTTACTTTTAATCTTCCCCCTTTCTTGTTTTTCTCCAGTCAGTGTTTTGCCTCCATTCTTTTTCCATATTATTTTACATCTTTTCTCATAAGTTTTTTCTTCTCTTTTCTTGCTCTGGAGCAGAGACTTTGATTTTGCTGGAAAGGACTTTCAAAAAGATGTTGCTTCCCCTCTATTCTTCTGCTATGGTAGTTATTTGAGGTGAGATTGCTTCTGGTAGGCATTAATATTTACAGACTTGTTTTATGAATCTCAAGATTGATTTGGCTTGAGAGTAACACAGGGAAAGAGATGAACCATGGAAATGGCAAGGTCTACTTCACTAAGATTCATAAATCTAAGAGCCATTCTGAGACAAACAGTTTTTAGAAGAGCAACACCTAATGACTGCAAATCATTAAATGTCCAAAACAAGTTCAAAACTTAACTTTCACAAGTACTGAAAATTAATGGTTAAAAGCATTCTCCAAACTCTTACAGCAGTACATACCTTCTCTTTAAAATTTATAAAGTCTAAAGATTTCAAGTAACACTAGTTTTCTTAGGTATTCAGGTGATAAATGTACTATTTATTAACATCAAATATGTGTATGGTGTCCCTCAGAAGTTGGGACACCAGTATTTCAGAAACTTCTGCAAACTGAAAATTTTAACTGTGTTCCCATTTGCCAGTTGTCAGTGCTAGATACTACATATGCTCATATTTTTCTTTCATATGCATAATAGCTATTCTGTATGTACTCAAGCTTTTATTAACCTAAATGGATTTTTTTCCCCTCAGTATTCATGCCTAGATTACAAAGCAGTTTGACGTGTATGTTGATCCTTTTGGAATTACCAAAATGTAAACACATGTGTTTAGCCTAATAGAATTTTGTAGGATATCTTAAGGAAAATGGTGCACACTTATACTGCTCTTAATCTACAGTTCATCCGTGCTCTAGGTATCCAGAAGGTGCCAGTACTGCAATTCCCCTGGCATGTTTCTCTCAGAATGGATTTTATTTTAATCTTTCATTGTGTTCACCTTAGCCAATATGAAGTAAGTTGTTTTCAAGAGCTAAACTGTTCATTGTAAACTGTTTTCTACTCTTAAATTCAACATTCACGTTAATTAAATTTTACTCTGTATTATTTAATAAATCCCCAAAAGGAGAGCTTATGATACTTGTGGGTTCTTTGCTGATCTTATCAATAAAGTGACGTTATCTGTGCTGCAGCCACCTACATTTCAGTTAGGTAGCTGTGGCACTGTGATGTTTGTCCTAGACAGATGTTCTCCAGCAAAACTCGCTGCAGCAGTTTCAGATGATGGTACCCTCAGCGTTCTGAGCCTCCTCTCCTCTGCGCAAGGGTGATGGAAGTGGAGGTGAGTATGAGTATAAGCCCCACCTGATTAACCGTGTTAGTTAAACACTGATAGAGAGGGTGTTTTGTGGCCTTTATCTAGCAGTAGTTAGTTGAGTAAGTAATAAAACAGTAGAACAAAGTAAAAGTAATTTCTCTGTCAGTCATTACCTTTGTGATTTCCTTTGCTGTTTGACATTTTTTATTGCATTTTCTATGCTTTTTCTTACAACAGCATAGCTTATCTTAAGCTATAGCTACTCTTGCTATTCTCATCATTTTCCTTTTATAAAAAATTATTATTTGTTTGGCACTGAGTGCTTTTGTCTTCTAGATACTAAACCCAGATATTTTTCAAGGTCAAACCATGAAATCTAGATTTAGTTTCAACATAGACACTTGAAATTGTAATCAACACATAATCAACATTAAAAAAATGTTCCTATTACAAGTGAAACATGGAAAAACTCTGTTTGATGTCCTTTTGTAATTAAGAACTTTTACCAGTCCCAGCTGCAGAACTACTATGCTGTTAGGCTATCTAATAGAAAGTAACATTTTTGAATAAAATGTGACTTTCAGAGGTTGGATTGTTGTATTTGTTATGAGCTAAAGTTATACAATGGAAGCATTACAGCTGCATCTTAAGCAGAGGACTTAACCCATTTCCTGCCCTTCTGACAAGGAGAAGATAGGAACGAACTAAATGTGTCTTAAACAAACTTGGTATTTAAGAATAAGACACATTTTTCTTCTGGCAACTCTGAAGCGGTAAAAAGGAAGACATCTGAGAACTGTACCTTGTAATAGTCAAGGACTTTGCTTTCTTTTTGTGATGTTTATCAGTTTTGTGCTAGAAAAAAAATAAGTTGAACTCCAGGGTAAGGCTGGATATGTATGTGTGTAATCTGTGCACGTGTGCTCCCTTTTACCTGCAAATTCCATTTTACTATAAGACAGGCAGAATAAATTACTTTCCTTGAACCAGTAAGACATTCCTAACCCAATATTTGGTTTATTTATTGTATATTTGGATGCTTTTCATCTGTTTAGGGCTAAAAGCGTAACTTGTATAACAAAGGCTCATTATAAAAAAAAGAAAAATCAAAAGCAACACATAGTGTGTGATTAAAGAGTGTAAAGCTGCAAGACAGTTCTGTTCTCAAGAGGTTGCTTACTCTATCAACTCATCATATAAAGTGATGCTTATATAGCTGCTGCAAGCCTCTACTGTGTGTAATACACACATCATAAAAATACATATTTTGGGAAAAAAATGGCACTTATTCAAGATGGAAATGTATAGAAGTCACTGGAGAGAAAAAAAAACAAAGGGCCTGTGTGTACCTTCCCTTGATTTTGAATAAAATTGTGAAACTGGGAACAGAGTAAGGAGAGAACTTGCAACAGGTACACGTATGCACTGAGTATTATGATTCCATATGCACTCATTTAGTTCCAGGAAGACTGTTGTAGAGAGTGATAGAAGAATCAGATGGCAGACTTGACTGTGAGTTAGAAATGAGAGTATTGGCTCTACTCAAGCCTTGAAGGAAATTCAGTGTTAATGAACCACTTTCTAGTATCACACATTGCTCTCTTACCAAAATTTGGTACTACTGTGGTACCTGTTTTTTGTCATATAAAAACATCTGCATGCCAGTGCTGTACAGCTGTGTGCTGTTTGCTGAGCCATGCTGCAGAATCTATCACATCCTCTAAGCATTGAGTACCGAGAGCTAAGTAATGAAGCTAGGGACGTAAAGCAACCCCCAAACCCCCCCAAACTACTGTTTAGTTCTGTATCTCTTTATTCTAAATTAATTGTGCTGCTTGCTAAGTTCTGGAATAGAGCATGGGGTGGAGATGGTGTATGTGGCCACAGTGGTTTTCAGCTGTCATGCTCATCACTAAAGAATCAGTACTACCAAGAGAATCTGACCACTCTGTATTTGGTTGCTTTTTCCAACTGCAAAATCTGTGCTCTTTATCAATATTCAGAGAGTCAAACCATTCACCCCAAAAGATTAATAGAATCCCCTTACATATAGAAAAAAGGTCTACATTTGATTTTTTAAAAGGATCTAAGAACAAATTCTTTTTATATAGATTGTTTTCTGAACCTATATTGAAGCATTTGAATTGTGCTCATGGAGGTACGTTTATAAGAAAAAGGATTATATTTTATTAGATCACATAATATATCTTGAAAAAGAAGCGTCTCAGGCTCACAAATGCTTTTTTGGCCCCTCTCTATAGGGATATGGAGAACAATCTTTCTGGGAGGAAGAGAGCTCAAGGGAGAATATAGATGTCCTGTTAATCAGGACATAAAAAAGAAAGGAGAAGCTATGATGTGACAGTGACTGGTGGAAGAAAATCTGGCAAACAGCAGAGAGAAGATTGGGAGATATGACAATTTGGGGAATGTATGTATAATTTATAAATCCAGACTTATTTTATGAATTTCATGTACCACTCTATTCCTCTGTCTGTATTTAATCTGCCACTTGCTGGCTGGGACTATGTCATAGATCACACACTCTATGAGAGAACAGATACAAGAGTAATCTAAGAAGAGATAACATGATTTTTTCTCAGTAAAGCACTGAATATGCTAAATAGACTGGTTAAACTAAAGGAAGCTGATGGTCGCAGGTAGTTTGCTTCTAAATTAGAACAATGGAAATTGCCTAGTGAGAAAACAGATGAGAAAAGAATGCCTGTTCTCTGAGCTGGGGAGCTGCCTGGAGTGAGAGAAGGCTGGTCCTGAACAAATGAGAGAAAGCTTGCTGAGAGAGCTAGCGGGCTGAACGGGAGGACAATCAGACTTTAATACCATGGAAGAATTGTCCAAAACTTCAGGGTCTGACAGGCCCTCAGTGGTCCCAGAGAGAAGGTTTTTATTTCCAGGATTTTTGTGTGCTTGTTTGCCCTTCTTTCTGGGAGTTGTAAGTCTAGATGCTTTCTCCATTAACACGATATGTATAATAATATGAATTTATAGTCTCCACTTACTTTCTAAGTACTGTACAATCTCAGAAGATGAAACTGTAAACCGCAGTAGTCAGAAGGGGAAGCTTTGTGCCATGGAGAGGTTAGACCTAGCCTTAGAGATCTTGATTGGAGACTCTGAAGGCTGCCTGAGTAGCATCAACACCTGTATGTTGCGTATGGGCAGTGTTGTGGATGGTTCCATTTCAAAGCACATCAGCAAAGGCATTGTGACCAGGCCTGTTATGAGAGGGAAGGGAGATTCAAATGAGAGTAATTAGAGGGCAGGAGAGAAATATCTATCACAGAGAAGTTGGTGCCTAAAGAGATGTGTGTCAAGGTGGAAGTAACTTATCTTAAGCGGTGATGGTAAAGAAAGATGTTAAAAACACAGATCAGAGGAGATATTTTTGACAAAAGTTTCGTGTTTTCCTGCCAGTGGCAGAAGAGGAGGGGGTAGAGCCCTCCAGTTCAAGGGTGGAGAAAAGCTGTCCAGCTGAACAGATAGGAAGCCTCTGAGGTGGCAACGCTTCTGTCACACAGGTCTCTGGAGCAGGGGATTGAGAAGTGAGGCCCTGGCAACGATGAATAGAAAGCAATGCCTTTTCACACCATACTAGAAATAGTGGATGAGTTTTGACCGCCTGATTTGCATGAGGTTGGTAAGGTTTTCCTGCATGTAGAAGTCGTACATCTTCCACTGAAAGCTGGCTTTAGGATTTTGTCTGCCTTAGGTGCCTGGTGAGACCTTTTCATTACGTGCAGCCAGAAGATGTGCTGTCTGCTGCCACTGGGGGCTTAGCCTTACCTACAGTCTCATCACAGAACACCTTCTGCATGCTCATTCATGAGTGTCTACACAACCAGAGAGTTGTTGCCACTTCTGCCCATCAAGTGTTACCAATATTTAAAGGCATGTTATGGAAGAAGTTCTTGTTGCTATTGTATTTCTAGTAGCATTTTGTTCTGGGCATCCCCACAGATTCAACAGCAGAAGTAGGCACAAGGGTAAGAGAGTTAGTCCCAAATGAGAAATTCACATTTATTAACATCGAAAACCACTGTGCAAGCAGTGATCTCACCTTCAGTTACATACCACAGTGTGAACCTGCTGGAACTGCACAAGGAAATCCAAGTGGCCAGTTACAGTTTATTTGGGGAAAATGGAGACCAGTTGTCACACAAGAGCTGAATGCCTCGTCCTTCAACTAAAATGACCTGGTCAGAAAACCAAGGCGAGCAGCTGCTTTAATTTTTGTCAATAAAAGACGGTAAAACATCCCATGCTGTTCTCAGACACATACGTGCCTTCCTGTCAGAATTTGTATTGCATTCAGAATGGACTGGAACAATGTGATATTTGGCCTCCCTGACACTCAGCACAGATAAATAACGAGAGAAGAAACCAACAGTCCAGAGACATAATACATCTTCTTCAATATACCATAATAGATCAGTGGTAGAAGTAACAGTGGAATACAATTTCACCGTTGACATGTTCCCCACTCCTAACGATGCCCATAATCTTCTCATTGCCTGGGGACAAACAAGACAAGGAAGAAAGGGAAAACAAATAATGCCTAACTGAACCTGTTTTAGAGGGCTGGCTATTTAATACGCATATAAATCACACAGCAGAATTAATCCACATGAAAGTTAAGTTAAGTTAACCACAAGATTTATCCTGAATGTTACCAAAAGACATCATATCACGGCAGCACTGTTTATGTGCACACTTAGGCATATCCTCCATTTGAGAAAAATACTAAATTCCAGTGAGACTAAACAAGTAATGATATAAAATCCAAGGGCTTTTAAAAGTTTTTCTCACTTTTGCCCTTCTGATTCTTTCTGCTATCCCACCAGGGTGAGGGAGCATGACGGGGTGAGGGTTACCTGCCAGCTGGGGTCAACCCACCACAACAAAGATACAGGGAAGAGCATGGCTGTCTTTTGCCAATGTCCATGTTATGGCAGACCCTGGACTGAGATCCTTCATAGCCTATGGTTTGAAATTGAATCCTTAAATATAAGATATCCAAGCACAATGCCCTAAGAACCAAAATTTTTGTATTTTAGAGTGGGAGATTATCTAATTTTCTAGCTTATGCTGTTTTGTTCAGACTTTAGTTACTTCCTGTTCATTTTACTTACACAAAGTGTGCAACTTTGCCTTTCAATCAGTGTACGTTCACTAGCAGCAATTGGGCACAGTAACCGTCCCTTCCCTCTCCTCAGTATTACGGCTCTACAGAGCTTTTTAGTGAGGGCTGGAGGACTGAGCACAAGTTCCTCTTTGTGTCATCTTGCCCTGGAAAGGGAAAATCTTTGACGTGGCATCCCAACTCAACCAACAGCTGAAAGAGAAGCAGGGTATCTCCACACCAACACAGGTGAGCATGTAGATGCTTACGGTGAGTACTGTCATATGTTTAAATGGTGGGTTTTTTCTTTGACATGTCTTTAAGCATCTAGGATAACAGAAGTTCTGTTCCTGTGATCCCAAGTTGCTGTTAGAATACAAATATCTTCTAAACACAACTGTGTTCTGACAATAATGTGCACACTAAGTACCCAGCTTAGCCCTGTCACTAATTGGGAGGGTATAGTTCAGATTCTGTGTCTGACTTCTTGGTTGCAATGGTCAACCAATTAATGGAATTACAGCATTTTTTTTGGTCTTGTAATGTTTGATAAGACTTTATACATACCAGAATATTTGGAGTATGGATAAAATTACTTCCTTTTTCTAGCTGTTTTGTGTTGTTTGTATTCAGTATCGCACATAGCTTGTCTCAAACAGACATTCAGAAAATAAGAATTATCTGTATGAAGACTGTTCCTTTCTTACAGAATAAAAAGACACCTCAATCCTAATCTTTATAAAAACTTAAATCAGTATTCCTTAGTTGGCTCTTTGTTATCTGCTTCTTCACTGAAATGACATCTATACTAGTTTGTCAGGAAAAAAACCCAGGAAATTCAGTATCTGGGGAGAAAACACCTCAAAATAATTTTTTAAAGAACAGTCTATATTGTGTAGCTGCCATATATATGTATGTAGATAATATTTTGTGTATATTCCAGGTTTGTTCTGGTGAGTTTGGCCTTGACATTCAGAAACAAAACCACTTTACTGAAGAGTGAAGAACTAAGTTTTGTTGGAAGTGTTGGATTCACTGGAGATTTTTTGAAATACATTTTATAAATCTCCAGCTGAACATTTCTCCTTTTCATACAGTAGATCCCAGCTCCCACCTGCGCAAAACACAAAAGATATAACAGAGGAACATAGAATGTGTTCATTTTGACAGAAGTGTCAAGTTGGTCTTAAATTTTTTCATTTTCCATATACCATCACTGAAGCAAGCACAGTTAAGAGGAAATACTTTAAAACTGCTTTTCAAAACCAAGTTCTTCTGACAAATCAAGAGAGCATTTTTTCAATTATTAGCTTTTCTTAGGTTCTGTTGTAATACCCACCTTCCTGGTTGCTTTGGGGTTTTTTTTTTGTACCAGAAGGAATAAAAGTATCCTTAAATGAAAAAATTGATTTCTGTTAAGCCTAGTCTCGGTTCCTAAAGCTAATTTTACTCAAAGTAGTTTCTACTAGTAATCTTGTTTGTTTGTTTATAACAAGAAGTCTTCCTGAGCAAAGGAAACATTTATGAAAATGCATAAACATTTTCTGTGGAAATCCAGGCTTTTAAACCGACTTCAGTGAAATTACGCTTACATTGATGTATCAGAGCAGAAACAGCACACTGCGTGTCTTATTTAGACTGGGATATAAAACTGCACTTTGCATCAGTCTTGCTAATGTAATTGTTTCACTTCTGTGCAGCGTTTGGGTTTTTTTCATGAGTTTTTCTAATTATTCTAGAAGGTGTCTGTGTAGATTCCATTCTAATGAATGTTCCATTTGCATGTTTTAAAAATAATTTTTTATTTGGAATCTGAAAACTAAACAGAAGTAGTATCAGGCAAAATGCAGAAAGGATTCCTTTCTCAGCTTAGCTAATCCTTGTGGGCATGTTCCTCAGTACTTGACTTCTCTGATTCTGGAACGCCATTGGACTGGAAAGAAGTAGTTTTGGGATATGCACAACTGTGGTGTTGGACAGGATCACTGAAATTCTTGCCATCCATAATCACAGTTAGCAAGGATGTCCTTTACAGCTGCAAAAGTAAAGTACATGGTAGTAGTGCTGTTCAAGGACTCCTTACTCGTATCCCGTACGTGAGTCCTCACAACATTTTTACTTCTTCTTGTTATCCGTCTGTTAATCTGAAACACAGCTACATTCTTTTATCTGGTTTTAACATTCAGTTCTGTAGACAGATATGTATTTGTGATACCTGTTTCCTAACATTATAAATCTGTTAAATTTCTCTATTTTCCATATCACAGAAAATAATGAAAATAGGTAGGGGATTTTTATTGTGCCTTACCGCTAGATGCGTAAACTTAAGACATAGACAGTTTCACGTTTTTGACCTGGGAATCTGACTTTGATTTTAAAAAAACCAAAAAAGCTTTATAAGAATGCCGGAAGTCTTGGCTGCCAGCAGTCACGTCCATTTTCCACGTTAGTGGCATCATTTGCAGTAACGTCTTCAAAGTGCTGATGCCTCATGTCTTTTTAACAATAAAGTACACCTGTTGGCTATTCTGTGCCAAATATGGCCCTGAATGGTGGAGGGAAGGAAAGCATGGAAAACAGGACAAATTTTCGTTGCCAAAAGAGGCTAGCTATACTGCAGCTGGCAGCTCACACCACTTATATCTAACAGGAAAACAGTGCTGGATTGTGGCCGGAGAGGAAAAATTAAACCACCTGAGACGGAGATTGTGGCCTTACTCTGAGAAATTGGCCGATACTTATAAGAAGACATAGAGTGGAGGAGGAACAACATTGTTCAGTCTAAGTGGTGCTATGAAAAGTTAGAATTCCTGGGCCATAGATGCTGTGCGGAAGGTCCGTCTGCTCCTTATGAGTTAGGGCTTGGCTTTGCTTTTCCTTTCTTCACGGCCAAGGTCTTCTGAGCAAAGTATCGTTTTCCTGCCTTCCCTGAACAAAATTAGGATATACTTTTGCTGCAATATTCAAGATCAAGTCACCACCAGATCTTGACAGTAGCCCAAGATGATATATACTTAGAAATCACATGATTCAGTTCTCAATGGATGTTTGACAGGTGCTTTAGGCAAATGTTGCTTTAGCTACCAAAAATTCTATTTGAAAGAGCCTTTGGCCTAAGGGATACGTAAGCCTGTACATTGACATATTTCAATTCAATATAGAGCAGATGCATTGCTTAGGACATTTTATGTCCTATTCTATTATATGTTTGTCCATTTATATTAACTCTTGGAATTTTAGAAATGGGAGATTGTCCTGTATATTTCTTGATGTAATATGTGGATCCTGCAGTGGCTATGTATATATCTTTTTTTTTTAATCTCTGTCCTATCAGCTGCCCTCCTTGTATCTTACACCCATCTCCTACCAGTGCCTCTCTTGCAAATATTTCCCAGTCTCTCTTTTGAGGCCAAACTCTACTAAGCAAAATACCTTCTTTGTGCTTTTTCTGCCAGGTGGTCTTTTTTAATGCAGTTATTTCTCAAATGGAGTCTTTGTGCTAGTTTTGAGGCAACAGTATCCTCTTTCACAAAGCAGCAACATCAAAAAGGCAATACCAATAGGGATGAAGGATAGCAACCAACTAGAGAAATACCATAGAGATACAGAGATATAGCTGGTTCTTTTCCACAGTGACTGCATACCCTCTTTTCCACTTGGTCTGCTGCTCAGCCATCTGGAAACAAGCAGGTGGAGAAAGAGAAGTTTTTACTTATATTTGGCTTTCATTTTACATCTCAGGCTTCCGAATACTAAGCCTAAATGGAAGTAAAATACCTGCAAAGCAAAAACATTCTGCAGTGTGAGAATGACAGAGTTACAGGATCACTGAGGTTGGGAGAGACCGCTTGAGATCATCTACTCCAAAGCCCTGCTCAAGCAGGGTTAGACAGAGCAGGTTACCCAGGATTGTGTCCAGTCAGGTTTTGAGTATCTCCACAGAATCATTAAAGATTTGTCTCTTCTTGCTGCTGTAACATGGCTGAACAGCCGCTATAACCAAAAAGCAGTTACTGGGGTAACAGTATATTTTTTGTACTTAACAAAGGGTTAAGTTTGCTTAACAAGGGCCTTCCCCTTTTTCCTAATGACTGCTGGAGCAGAGGAAGGATTTAAGAGGAACAGAAGGAACAGACCGGGACTCTTAAATCCTTATGGGCTTTTAACTTTTTCTCATGTAGCGGCTGTGCAATGTGGAACATGGGGACGGAAGGAGCTCTCAGAAAAGATTTAGGTAAATCTTTAGTCTGGCAACAAGTAACCAGTACAAAATCTTTCCCCGTAAAATCCCAGCTGGAGTTCAACCGTTAAACTAACACCAGGCATTGCAACATTTGGCAATAGCAGCATGCAGAGTTACACTTGCTCTTATATAAGGAAGGGTATTTCTGGTTGGGAAACTGCGAATACATGTTTTCTTCTATTAGAGATAGGTCTTAATATTGAAGTTTAATTTAGGTCTTTGCATATTTAACAGTCTTCTGTGTTTAAAAATGCAAATAATAACTTTTAAAACATTCTGAATTTACTTCATCACTAAGATATTTATACTCCAAACCTGGAGTACTTTACAGGTTCTTAGATTAACTTTGCAGACAGCTTGTGAGTGTGGGTTATTTGTGTGGTCTGGTGACACGTTTTGACAATCTGTTGCCAGAATATCTGTCCATCAATAAGTTTATCAGTAGACTTCATTTATTAAAGAGAGAAATAGTAGCGGTTTTAGTTTTTCTATTCTGCTTAAGGAGCAAGATAGATTTCCAGTTGGCTTTTTCTTGTTGCTGTATTTTTTCCCTATTTGTTTGTTGGGTTTTGGTTTTGTTGGTTTTTTTATTTTTTATTTTTTATTTTTTTAATATTTTTCACTGCAGTATTTGTAGTTTGATTTGAAATACCTGAAGGAATAAATTCCTTTTTCAGTGATGAGGATTAAGAGAGAGCACCAAGGTATTACTATACTCAGGCAATATTCCTTGGTGTCCTATACTGAGCGTTCCCTGGAAGTAAAGATTTGCATGTTCCATGTTAATTATCCCACCTATAATTATAACACCTTACCATAATACCCTAATGAAAATATTAATAAAGCATTACGTTCATAAGAACAACTCTTTACACTGGTCTTCATTCTACATATAAACCTCTGAACAATAACAAAGGAAAAAAACAGTAGCTCTACCCCCCAAGCAGGAAGCAAGCTGGCGTGTCTGGCAGCTTGCAGAAACAGAGCACATCCACAATCATATTTGACTGCAGTCTTAGGGGCATTACATACCTCAGTCAACCTCTTTTTCTCCCTCAGGGATGTTAATTCTCTTTATCTACTCATTAGCATGTAAAATTAACGCCGTTCCTGAGAATATTAGTGATCAGAATTTCAGTAATGCTCATATCAATGTTAATCTCACTGCATTTTCCATGACAATTAAGCAGATAGTAGAATTATATTGTAAGAGTCCTGTGACATTCATATTTCTCAAATACTTGTCCTCTGTGCTTGTGCATGAGACTTTTTTAAAAAAATAGCAAACTATTGCACTTCAGAGGGAGAAATTTATTTTTGCCTTTTGTTAGTGGGGTTACTGTAATAGTTGACACTTATCAGTAATATTTAATCGTGGTTTGGAGCTGATTCGAGGTGACTTATCTGAATCATCTTGGCCTATCTCTTTAAAATAAATCTGTCATATATTCATAAACAAATACAGAGGTCAGATAATGTTAGTTGTCAGGTCTGACTATGCCCTGACTTTTATTTTAAAGTGCAGAGAGACCACTCTTAATAAGAGAACAGAACTGCTGATTTAAATTACATGCTTTTCGTCCTTTTCTTATTTGAAAATCCTGCCTGCTTAATTTGACAATAAATTAAGCACCGGTGTTAAAACTCGATTTTCATTGAGACTGAAGGAATTATATTCCTGTTAAGAAAAAAGGATTGCAACGAAGAGGCTTGGTTCATTCATCTTCACCTTAATTGAGCTATATGACCATGGATTTAGGTTTAACCCAGTCTCTTCCTATCAAAGATGAGTATCAGCAAACGATATGATTTTAGGATAACTATGAAAAGATGGCTTAATTTGCATATTTCCGTTTAAATTTTCTCTTTTGCCTACCACTAAGTTGGCATGTCTTACCCACGCTGCCCTAAGTCCTCTGTGATGATAAGAAGGGAACTGGCTTTGCGGAAAATGGAGGGACACTGGATGCTTTCTGCCAGCTGAGGAGACATTAGGTAGGTAGCAGCCTGGAAAACTTTCCATTCCAACTCTTTTCTTTCTTTTGGCAGTTACCTTCCAGCAGGAAGATAGTGTCAAAGGCAGCCACTAGAATAATGCAGAGAGATGAGAGTTTGTGAAATGGAAATGCAGATCGGCTGTGAAGATCGCTCTTCTATTGTCCCTCCCATTTCAAGTCTCTGGCCAGTCTCTGAAAGGGAAAAAAAGATAGTTATATAAAAATATTATATTAAATATATATAAATATGCATATAAAAAAGGAGATATATGTATAATATCTCAAACAATTTGTAATACTCAGAATTAATTTCTTAACAGGGAAGTAAAATTATGTCATGCTGTACTTTACGAAAGCTGTTCCTTGGCAGTGAGCATGTTAAGAAAGAGCAGTTTTCATCTTATAAATTGTATTCTAAAATTAAATTTTAATAACGCAGTAATGCTGTCATTCAGGTTTCCTATATTTTGATAAGTAAATTGGTTACCTTTCTAATCTTTTTACAAACTGGATTTCTATCCTATGACTAAAACTGAAACTAGTCTTTTTCCCAAATTACACAATTACAGAAATTCAAGGGGAATTCCTAACAGATTTAATTTGCACTCCACATTAAATTTTCCCATTTGTATTTATACAGGTTTTTCCTGGGTCTTGTTTCTAAAATACACCTCCTGGTGAACATTTGTTACTGCTGAACCCATATAAACAGACATTTATTGACACTGTTAAAATAAACGTAGTGCCTACAAAAGAGAGCTTGTTTATACATGTTAATATGTCTGTTTATCTTTGTATTTCTGTCAGAGGCAGTAAACAACCTGAATAGGTCTCTTTTATAGACTGTAATGACTTGAGTGGAAGAGCTTGGCAATTTTAAAATTAATTATATTAAAAAATAGTGTATACGGTTGGCAAGATACTTATGATCACCAGAAACAACTCTGGAGTCGATTTGTTGCACTAAATGTGTAGGGAATCGTGCAGTTTTAGGCCTGGGGTGTCATCTAGTTTATTAAAGACACGGTCCTGAAGGTGACCTGTGGCTCAGCGCCAGGGCTGGACTCAGCACTGCAGCAGAAATGCTCAGTCAGAGGTGCCTTTGCGGTTTGAAATTGTGAATCCAGCCAATATTCCGTGGCAGGTGGGAGACCCAGCGGGGCTGGGGAGGGCATCACCTTGGCGGGGGGACAGTTACGGAGCCCAGCATTTACGTGCTGGTAAATTCACGCCTCTTCTGGAGCTTGGTCATGCTTACAGTGGAATTCATTCCTCTCTTTGAGACCATTGCCTTCTCCTGAAAAATAGTATGTTTGTGGTTTACTTCACTTTTTTCCCCATGTGGCAGAAAGAGGAATTCGTATCTTTTCCTGCCTACCTGCTTTTTAAAACAGATTTCTGTACAGTTTGGAGTGGGTGTTTTAGGTGGATGCTTCATCAAATCTGTAACTGTATTTAGGAGAGCAAACATACTGTCCACAGGACACTGTTAGATTATCCCAGTTCCAGAGGAAATATGGACATATGGTAACTTCATGAAGCACCAATTCCATCCCAGACTGGTGTGCAGAAGGCATGTTGTCCCATAAGCAGAAATATCATTAGAGGCAGACTTTGTATTAAACTGTACTCACCCACTGTTAAAATTAACATTGTCAAACACGCTTTTCGTTGAGCTCTCCTTTACAGATTCGTTATCCAGAATTAACTTCTAAAAGAAGGGACCCGAGTTGACAGAATGTAAAAAATCAGCAGAGCATCGTTCTCAGAGGCACTAGTAGTAGTCTCACTACAGTAAGTTATCCACTGGCTATAGGTAGCACCTAAAACCCAAGAAACATATTCATTTATTTGTATAAATAGATAGAAACACTATATATAATGGTAAATCTTCAAACCTTTGTCCAGAAAAATGCATGCAAAATCATGTATGTGGAAGAAATTGCTTACCTCGTGGGTGAGCTGTGCACGGGTAAATGCTAGAATAAAATGTTTTCTTAAGATTGCAGTGTTTATCTTACACAAATGCTACTATGAGTACAGAAAAAGGGCAACCTTTCCTGAAGGGATATGGTGCAAACACTACAAATCTCCTTTGGAAACCAACAAAAGTTTTAAAAGGGCCTGAGATAGACAAATTTTTCCCCATGGCATTCAAAAGGCAGAAAGTGGAGCAGAAGAAAACTCACAGCTGTTCAAGAAGTGGTTACATATGGTTCCCAACAAATCTCGTAAGCTCAAATTTTGCTAATTCTAAACAAAAACATCTAAACAAAGTCTAAAGAAAAATACCGGAAAAAAAAGTTGAGTGTAAATGGCGTCACTGAAATGTGTACAGTTATTTGGACATTACATAGCAAAGGATAAACTTGTCCTGGCACGAGGTTGGTTAATGGAAAGACCAGATCAACTGTTTCCATACTAATTTCAATTAATTTGATTTTATAAAGTACAGACTGATTGAGGAGATTACAACAGTCTAAATATTGTACGTTTCTTGGATCTTTAAATGTTATAGCTGCTGATAAATCCCACAGTTTATCAACAGTTAGTTGATGTAGAGGAATGAAACCATTTAGCGATTCCTGAACGTTCTCTGTCTTACCATCTTCTACAGATTTTTAGACTCAGTTCCAAAAGACATGGATTATTTGCCATTTCTCTGGCAAAAATCACTGTGCAAACCCTTCACATTCTGTGAAGAGGAAGGAAGTGTTCATAGATAGCACCATTGGTCATATATTTGGAACATGCCTATTGTGTAGGCAGCTGGAGAAATCTTGCAAAACAAGGGTATGTTTGGTTTAGGAGTCCTCCCAGTGGTATATTCTTTTTGAAAGTTAATTTAGTGTGTTAAGAATCTTGGACCGACAGCTCTGAAACAGCTGTAGGAAAGGGGTGGTTCTTTTTCTAGACCATATAGTTAGTCTGTTTTTATCTTGGCTTCTGGGCTTGCGGACACAATTTATTCTCTCTGCCAACTCACTCGACCTTCTGCTGAGAATGACATTAGTAACGCCAATTCTGATGATAGTTTGTGATGTGGATATTTATCCACTAAAGCTCTGGACCAAACCCGTCAATTCAGTTCACACAGGGTGCAAAACAGCCATTGGGCAGCACTGACTTTCAGCCTTTGCTATCCATGGTCAGAAGTGAGCCAGTGACCTTTACACGAACGACACTATTGCCTGTCAGAGCCATCATGGTAAACACTCATTTAAAATACTGTTTTAAAACGGATGAAGATACACCATAGTCACTAATCAAAGAATAGCTTTAGTGCCTCAAAAATGTGGGGCAAGTTACAGTCATCAGAATAAATTACAACTGATTCTGAGCAGTCACTGAAGAAAAAGTTCAGGGGCCGTGACAGAAAGAGACCTTGGGATGGGTTGGTACATTATTAGTAACAGTCTGTCAGGTCATGTCTTGGCAGTACGTATTTGCAATGGGTTCAAAATACCTATTAAACATTTACTCTTTTTCATAGTTCTATGCCATGCTTCACACTGATTGGCATAATTTAAGAAAGTTGTATGTTTTGTTCAATGTTTTTGGCATGTGATTAGTATGCAAGTGTGTGAAGACACATATATGAATATATATGTATACAAACATACAGATACAGAGAATCTGTTTTTTATCTTTTCTACTGTTATACTATTGTTTGCATGACTTTTTCCCCTCCTACTTCCACAGAGCCCTGCCAAGAGTAGGCCCCGAGGCAAAATATCTACAGCTTTGCCTGTCATTTTGACATTCCAAATAATTCAGAAGGAATACCATAGAGTAGTTTCCCCCATTCTGTTTCCTTACTTCCCTTCCTCCTTCCTTGCAGCTTCATTGCTTTATTAATGGTAAACAATTTTTTTTTTACCCTTTTGACTCTAATCTTGCTGTCCCTCATCTGTCGAGGGAATAGGCAATTAGATCGATACTAAACAGCCTTAAACCACAGGTTGCTTACACTCCTGTTGCTGCATGCTCAGAATTCGCCTTACATTCCAGGCTTAGCTGTATTTAGTTCCTACGGCGCACTAAAACTTGCCGTAACAGCGCTCCCCTAAAGGTCTGTGCCATAGCAATGTGTTACAGCACTTACTTAACAATTCAAGATACCGCAAGAGACTTTGATCCAGCGTGTTAACGGCATCGTTATCTTTCTGCAGGTACTATTATACGTCTGAATCATGTTATACTGGTTAAACAGCTCATCTCCGGTCATGCGCTTACATCAGGATGCAAACAGGTGAGTTATGCTGGCTACATTACAAAAAACATGATTTTTTTCCTGTAAGAAGCAGAATGTTTTCTGGAGTAGGATCATTTCTCTGGAGTAGGAATCGCTACTTTTCAATACGCCTACCTTTTCAATACCCCCAGCGATGGTGACTCCACCACTTCCCCGGGCAGCCTGTTCCAGGGCTTGATAACCCGTTTGGTGAAGAAATTTTTCCTGATATCCATCCTGAACCTCCTCTCGTGCGACTTGAGGCCATTTTCTCTTGTCCTGTCGCCTGTTACTACAATTACTACTGCACTATCCAGCCCACCTCCACCTGCCGCCTCAGCGCCCGGAAAGGCCCCATCTCCCCATCGCGCGCCCCAAGCGCTGCCTTTTATGGGAGTGGGCGTGGCCCCCGCCGCGCAAGGCGGCCTCGTGCGAGCCGCCGGCCGGCGCGCGCCGCCTGCCTGACTGGAAATGGCCGCCGGCTGCCAGAGGGTGGAAGGCTGGTGGTGGTCTGTGAGAGAATCCGTCTCAAGGTGGTGTGTTTTTTTTCCAATTTTTTTTTTTTTTAATTTAAAAAGCGTTTTAAGTTGTTATCAAAAGAATTTCTGTCAAAAAGGACTGGGGAAAAGCTGAATTAGCTCTCAAGTGGTGAGGGACATGTGTTGCATCCCTATATTCATTGCTAAAAATGAAGAAGGGTGAAGGAAGAAATCTGTTTGTTCACCTCTAGTTAAGGGTCATTTTTCCCGTAGTGGTGGGTGGGAGTTGTTCCAAAGCTAAGGAACATTTAATATCTCTAATCATCTAAGTGTAAGGTATCTATAATACTGTATTGAAACTTCTGAAGTCTGTTGAGATTTGCATTCCTTCTTGCAAAAATAATACCTTGTTTGAATTCTTCATATATAATAAAAAATTTAGTTCCTTTTTGGAATGAAGGCTTTGAGGGAAACCCATGGTGGTGCAGAAAGACATGAAAAGTAGTTTTTAATTCACTATTATTTATAGCTTTTGTATTTGAGATTAATGTCATGTGGTCTTAGGCAGATCAGTGCAGCTGCTGTGTAGTGGAGTTGTCTCTGAGTTTGACCCTGCGCTTAGTGCAAAATGGCGGAATTTTCATCATTCCAGTATTTGCCTTCATGGAAGTAAAACCCTAATGTTTGCTGTAAATTGCTGTCATTGCAGGTAATACACTGGAGGAAACCACTAGGGATCCCAAAATGAATTCTTTTTGTTGTTCACCTTGCAAAGGTAGACACATCAGACTTGCGGTAAGAGTTGCTGTAGACATTTCTTCTCTAAAAGTAAAACTCATATTCATAAGGATTCAAGTATCACACGTTAAAGAAAGTTATTACAGTAAACATAACCTTTCCTTATAGATAGTAGTAAAATGCTTCACAGTTATAAGTTCAGCTAGTTTATATCTTTCCAAAGATAGGTGTATTTTCAGTAACTGTGTTTTATGCCTTAATGTGTAGCTTATTCCATGTTGTCTTTGTTAGAAAATCCCATGTAAAATCTTAAAAATCTAGATTTGTGGCATTAATGTAGTAAAAAATGAAAACTTGGCTTTATGATTAGTCCTTCCACCTGCTTTTACCTGCACAAAAATTGGACGCAGTGTAGCATCCGACACAGGAGAAACAATGTCATTTCATCCCTGTAAAGTGCACATCTGAGTGACTGAACTTACCTGCACAGATAACATGCTAATAAAATGGCTTGGACTGTATTAAATTGGATTGGCTATCAGCTGGTTCCTGAGGAAGACGGTTTGGTATGTGAAACCATTATCTGTGCAAGACTTTTTTTCATTTAACAAGTAATTCACTGTAATTAAAATAAAAATTAAATAGCTTTCACTGTAGTACCCTCAGAGAGTTTACCAAAGCAATACCCTAACTATGTGAAGGCAGACGTAATTTTTTATCTGTAAAGTATTTATAGAAATATGTCTCTTCTTTCCCAAAGCAGAAATTTTTTAAATTACGTTTTCTAGGAAGGAAGATTTTTGTAATAGAAATTTTTAGATAATGCATAATTTATGGTTTTGGGGAACAGGTGATTAAAATGATGCCGTCAGTAGAGGTGGTGCAAAAGAAGCCTTTGACATGCATTAAGATCACCTATATTCACGATATCTTTTTGATAATTCTATATACATGTTAACATGGAGTTTTCGCAGGGGGAGAAAGAACACTGTCTAGGTCTGTTTGTGTTCAGAGGTCTATTCGGTGTTTACAGAACAGGTTTTTTTATGATCTGCTTTAAAAAAATGTAATTCTAATATGGGCTCTTTGGAAAACAAGAAAACTGTAATTAAAGGCATTGATGGATAGTTACATTAACAGCTCGTCAACAGCTAATCTGAGACCATCTGTTCCTTAGTGGTCTGAAAAGGTTAACAGCATATGGATGCCTCTACTTGCCATATACTATAATATAGACTTGCCAGGATGAAGGAATGGTGCTATAGTCCAGGACTTCTGGCAAAGCACATCGTGCTGAAGTTCAGTTCATGCTGCCAGAAGTGGCCACACAGGACATGGTTTTTCTAGGCAGGCACATCATTAACTAGTGTAATTATTATTGTTGGGGTTTTTTTTTTTTGGCAATGTGGGTTAAGCAGACTTAATCAGCAAGTGGCTATATGTCAAGCTAAGAGAGAGGTAGTAGGTGTTATTGAGGTCTTAGGCTTTTTTTTTTGGTGAGAGAGAACTGTAGATTTAAAAAAAAAAATAAAAAAATTTTAACAAGTTACCAGAAAACACTGAGTATCTTCAGAAAAACTCTGAAGTTGGTTAATGAACAGTTTATTTTTTATCTTTTACAGAAAACGGATTCTTTAAATTTTGCTATGTATAATCAAATTTTCAATATATTGCCATAAAACGAATAGTGTGGCCTCTGTGACAAAGCTGTTGTGTTTGTATGAGGCCTGGCACAATGGATTGTGGTTTCAAATCAGCCTGTTTCTGTGAGGTATTGATGTGAGGGCCACAGCTGTGCCTGTGCCCAGCCATGGACACTGACAATCTGGGTTCTGCCCTGTGGACAGCTTGACCTTGAACATGCCTCCTCACTGTGAATGGCGCAAGAAAAATGACTATGCGAGTTATCTTCCTGGTTTATTTCTTTCTTTATCATCAGCATAGTTTTCATCGCAGGTCAGAGAGAGTATATTTGTCTAATTCCAGAAAACTGGATTCATGGTAGGGACACGATGCTCTGACTTTCATTGCCATGGAGACATCAGAGAGGTAATATTAGTTTTGTCCTTTTTGTGTGTATTTATATATGTATGTAAAAGATATAGTTCTTTAACAGTTGTGCATATACAGTGTAAAAGGAATTTGTTTGGGTTAGTTAAAATAGCATGGGGAGAGATTTTGCATTCTTGTGAGTATCTGGGTAGTAGGATAGCCATGAAGGAAAGTGGATTAGGAAGAAGGTAAGCTATGGTAAATACACAGATTTAAAACTGAGGGAGAAAAGGGAGTGGTAGGAGTGAGAGGGGTTGAAGACAAGAAGGGGTGGAAAGGCTGGGAAAGGTAGGGATTCCAATGGGTGGATTTCCCATGCACAGAATTCCAGAAGGAAATATTAACAGATTTACCGGGAACTAGAGATAGCTGTATTAGGGAATATGGATCAGACAAATAGTATGCCTTAGGAAAACTGAAAATGGATTAAAAAGGGACAATTGAGAAGCCATCTCTACATGTTGCGGATTTCCCCACAGTGAAGAAAGCTTCTTAGCAGATGAGAGCCTGGCTCTTCATTCTACCATCTTGAAGAAAAGTGGTTGTAAGAGTGCTTTGGGTTATTGCTCTCAATTGGGTAAAATACTTGAGGGCTTTTGTTTGGCTGAGATTACCTATTTGACTCTAATATAGGCAAAATCACTGGAAGGTGAAAAGCCTGTTTAAGAAGCTGAAGAGATGAACTGTGTTGCAGTGGTTATGCTTTTATCAGTATAGAAAAGGTAGCTAAAATGTGTCAAGAATATTCTGCAGTCTTCCTGTAGAACTCTTCATCCTCTTGCAGTAAAAGCGTGGACCGGTCACAGTACTTGTATACCTGAGTTAATGAATCTAGAGCACTTGCGAAGTCTGACACGTGGACTTAGCTTACATTTTAGGTATGTTAGCAACTGGCTTCTGGCTGCACTAGTGTTATAATCTCAGTATAGCTGTCTCGTATGGCAACAAAAAAGCAAGGTAACTTCTCACAAGATAGAAAATGGCATATGTTTCAAATGTATTATCACAGAATGAAGTAGAGTAGAAGTCATTTAACAATGGATCATTGAAAATGTCTCTGATCAATTTAAAAAAAAATCACTAAAGTATTTCTGAGTGGTTGAGCAGCCTCTAGAGCAAGAAATACACTTGTATCTGTAAAAAGAATAAGTGAATGGGTTTTATAAATTGGAGAAGTTTATTCATAATAGTGTCATAAGAGGAACAAGCAGAAGAGCGATGCTACTCTGTCAAACATTTTGTGTATCTGTATTCCTATGGAAGACATAAGAAAGAAACATGAGAAATATATACAGTGAGGAAGAGGAACTGAAGGTCTTAGCACAGGGTCAAGTTTATGATGTAATTGGCATATGGAGACTTGCAGGAATAATTCACATGAGATAAATCTTGAGTAATATTTGAATTTGACAGGAATATAGCTTGCCAAAGAAAACAACTAAGGTGATATTACCTTACAATAACTTACTCTTATGTCTAGAACACAGAGTTTATGTGTCTGTAAACATATGGTGAAAAGAGTAAAATCACTCTGATTGTGCACATCTAATACAAGCTCCCAAATAGGGCAGCCCAGGTTTTGGAGACTGTGAGCATTCAATAAACTGCAGGTTTGTTAGTTCATTTTAATTGCTACAACATACATAGTTAGAATAGAGACTACGTTGGTTTTCACTGGTTTGGGACTTTTTGTTTTAAGGAAAAACAAAACAACACAACAAACCACTAGGTTTGTTAAGCATAATTAAAATTGCATACTGAAATTGGAGAAGTAAAGAAAGGGAAGGGTAGTCAACACAGGAGAGAAATTGGGCGGGAGGAATTTGTTGAGAATATGCTGGTGGAATGCAGCTTTGGAAGATGGATCATGAAAGATAGAGTTCGTGATCTTTAGGAAAAAAGGGTCCATAATGAAATAAAACAGTAGATTTCAATAAGCTGAGGTAAGTGATGGGCTGTGCTTCATGTGAACCTAGACTAGGTGAAATAGGGTTAAAGAGACTGCAAAGAAACAGCAATATTTACTATTTTTAATTCTTTTAATGGGGAGAGGGGAAGAGAGGGCGACAGAAAGCATAGCAGGAGTCCAATCTGGATAAATCATGAGTTGTTAAGTTATCTTAAAAATGAAGTACACAAGAACTGAGTTTACTGAGCGTGAATACACAGGTACAAAAATAGAAAGGTGACAGTACAAAATGAGATGCAGCTAAATAAAAGTATTCAGACGTTAATTCTCTCTGCTACCACTAAGGAAAAAGCATTTTTTTTTTAACCTCTGCTCAGAGAAAATGAGAAGTTACTGAGCGAGAAGTCTTAAACCACTCCAAGTGTTTGATATGTTTCCTTCACTAGAAAGGCCAACTGTGATTACTTGAATTGAGACAATTAATTTTAGTGCCAAAAAGGCAAAATAGGCTATAATAGGAGAAGAACATTAAATAGTTGGGTTATATGTTTTCAAGTTAGTTGGACCGCATTAAATTAATCCAGCAGGCTGAATCAATCTCAGAGCCATTAAAAATGATCTGGAGGACAGGTGAGGCTGTGAAAGACTGCAAGTGGCATCTATGATATTTTGAAAATATAAGAGCAGGAGAATTACAGGTGAGGCAGCTTAATTTCAATTTCAAGGAGAGCAGTAAAACAAACATACTACTTGCAAGCACCTACAGGATAACAAGAAAATGTCTATATGGGTTTGTCAAGAACAAATCTTATAAAGCCAATCTATTTTCTTCTGTTGCAGGATAACAAGCCCTTGGCTAGAAGAGAAGCAGTAGATGCATATCTTGATTTTAAAAAATTCTTTTGAGACTTCTATAACATTCTCCTGAGTAGGCCGGGAAAATTAACCCAAGGTTAATGTGTAAATGGTTAGAAAAGAGCACTCAAAAAGCACTTATCTGTGTTTCACTTTCATTTGGTAGGTTGTATCAAGTGAGTTTCCTTAGGAATCCAGCCTGGGATCTGTTTCTACTAAATTTGTTCATTAATGTTCAGGATGATGGAAAAGGTTGTGTGCTTGTCAGATTTCAGACAACAGTACTCTGAGAAGGTTTGCAATCGGGATAGAAGGCAATATTTAATTCTTGAGCTAAACGTCTGAAAGAATAAAAAGCCTAGAAAGACCTATACATAGACAATAATGACCAACTGCAAAATTAAGAAGAGTTACCAGTAGGAGGTCTGGAATGATTTGGGGAGTATTTTGTGTCACAAACTGAACATGAGTCAACGATTTTGTGCTATTTCATGGAAGTAAATACGCTGGGATAACAAGCAGACCTGGCACTGTTCCAACAGGCCTTAAGAGACACACCACAGCTAGTGTAATCTCTGATGTGCTGGTTTTTCTTTAGAATTTCCTTGCTCTAATCTCCAAGTAAATGTGTTCCAAAGCATCCAGTGAGTCAGTCACAGTGGGCAATATCACTGTCCACTGGGTTATTACTGATGAATGGAAGAGATATATTTGGTTATCAACTTTAATCAGAGACAAGTTTAAAATGAACAAAAGAAGGGAGATGGGGGCTTCATACAACATGCGATCAAGTTGGTTGTGAAAGTTCCTAGTGTGAGGCAGTGTGAATGCTGAAAGTTTATACGGGTTTAGAAAGAAGGGGGAGGGGTTGAGAGACAAATTCATGGGGGTTAAAAAAAAGCCAAAATCACCACTGCAGGCTCACAAAGTCATTGAGCTGCAAATTATTGGGGATTTGGAGTATATTCTGGAGAAGTATGATTGCTGGTTTCAGTGAGAGGCTGGATGTTGAATTAGATGGACTTTTGAACAAATCACCTTTTTTTTTTATTCGGTGTGAGGATAAAAGTAGACTCAAAGCCTGTCTTTAGAAATTTTCTGAATTTTATGCATGGAATGCATTTTCTTTCCTAGAACAAGTTACAATTAAGTGTTGCCTGGTCACAGTGATATTGCAGCCAGTATTCAGGGATCCTACAACAAGCTGTAGCTTCATATGGAAGCCTCCTTTTATTTTGTGTGAAAGGCATTGACCTTCTGACTTTTAAATCTGAAATTCCTTCCTGACAGATATGATATTAATGTCAATGCAGATTACTTTTCTTTTTTTTAAGAAATGGTAATTACTCTCCTTTGCATATTGCAAATTTTCACTCCAGTTGCATATTTGGGTGAAAAGTAGTATATATGCTAACTTTTCTCTCCTGTCCAGCTAGGATTATCTGAAAAAAACCCAGAGTGTACAACTCAAGTAGGTAGAAGGACTTCTTACAGTTTCAAACCAATGGATAGATGTGTGTGCTGGTTGACTGGCTTTCATTGCAAAGTGTCACCGTATTTTGATCCCTATACCTTAAGTTTTCTGTACTGCAGTTCCTTTGTTTTGTTTTGAAGTAAACTCTGCTGTTGATACATTAAGTGAATATGTGGTTAGTACATACTTAGAGTAAAATTTTTTAAAGGGCTGTAATTGCTTTAGTGAGAGGTAGGTTCTGTTTGATTCTAGAAGTACTGTAGATAAATATTTTCTGGCTGAATTTCCAGATACTCTCCAATGCATGAACTAACTTATGTGACCATCCTGAAAGTTCTGTTTGCGTCTACTGCATCAAGAGAAAGACATTTAGTGGTAAATCATTGCACGTATAGCACTATTATATTTTGCCGATTGTTCTAGGGGGGAAAAAAGGGAAAGAATACAGTTCCAGTGATGGGTCCTTCATCTCTTAACTCAAAAGGAAAACACTGCTCTGAAGGAACCTCCTCTGCAGGTAAGATATTACTTGAGTACCTGGAAAAATGTGGCTTGTCGGCTTTTTACCAAAAGTTTATTTGGTCATCAGTGAGAGCAGGCCTGGAAGTCTTGGGTATATTTGTACCTTAAATGTGAGTGCAGTGCCTTGTGAGTGACATTTGGAGTAGTGCTAGTGTATTGTTACTCTGACTGAAATCTTTGCAGAACGTGTTGTGTGGACCCCAAATTGGTGGGCTGAGTCTCCTTTCCAAAAGATTTACCGCATTCTACTTCTAAAATGCATAGACATTTGTATATAATTAATGATTTAAATGACCAGAAAATGTAACCCTTGGTGTTCAGCGTCTAAATTGTAAAATCAAGTTGTTATGGGTGTTTGCTTGTTTGTTGGTTTTTTTTTCAAAAACCAAAACTAAGGTTATGGTCCCTATCCAAGCTCCCTCTATTAAATTCTGGGGAAGTTCAGATCTGGATTTGGCATACTTTGGAAATGAAATTAAATTAGTCTTAATTTATTTAGAGACTTGTCTTCAATTTTTCTTATGAAAGCAAATTACTAAAGACTTTTCTTACAAAGGATGTTGTCTTCGTTATAGATTATTATTACGAAAATTACCATTTAGTTATAGTTTTGTGCAAGGTTTAAAGGAAATAGTTTGCAGGGGCTTCCGCTCTCAGAGCAGAGATCTACAGTGTCTGTATCTGAAGTATACAGCAGTATTTGGATACTATAAACTTTTTCTGAACTTGGAAGCGCTACATGAATGTGTTTAGCATTGCAACAGAGTAGAAAAAGCAAACTAATGTAGAAATATGGCCTGGCCCAGGGAAGTCTTTACAACCTCTTTCATTTAAGCATGTTCAACATAATTATAACAAGCTAACCTTCAGCCTTCTTGCAGAGGTCTCTAATTTTGAAGCAATGGGCACGTTTTCTATTTGGAGTTTTTAAGGTTGTTTGATTTTATTTTTTTAATAGAATGGTCATCTTCATATCTTAATAAAACAAAAATTGAATTATATGCGCTACTGGGCAAGCATGACAGGACTTTTGCTAGCAGATGTAAGGTGTGAAAACCTGTGGGAAAATCCTATTCATTTTAGGTTCCACTTGAAAACACTTGCAGTGCACAGGAAAAAGATTCAGTCTTAACAGTACTGAAAAGATAGAAGCTGGGGAACAATGGAAATCAATGATTTGAACCTAATTAAAAAGACCTGATAAAACTTCTAGAAAGCCAGATGGTGAAGTCAATTTTGCAGTATAATATCAGCGCAGAGAAAGAATATGATTAGCTGTTGACATTCTGCAAGGGTAGGATGATCTTATCAGCAAAGAAGCCAAAGTATTTCTTTAACAATAGTAGACTGTGCTTTTATAACTATTGTACACCTGAGTTAATGTAGATCGTTTACTTTCCAAGAAGTATGAGATACATTGTTTGTCTCAAATGTCATAGTCCTGAAGTCACCCCTTGGGTATCTTGATACAAGCTTAACACTTTGACTGCTGAAGGCGAGACGCATGTGGTTTGATTATCGAAGCTGAAATCAGCTATAGGTGCTGGAAAACACCAGCACTTCTGTGGGTATTTATATCTATATTTGTGTTCATAGTTTTCAGTTAATTCTGCTGAATTAGGAGGAAATTTCGGAAAGTGATGTTTCCTGTACATATGTATAATGAAGCATTTATCTCAGTGCCTTTAGCTGAGCTGCTCAGTTTTTGTAGAAAACGCTTGAAAAGACAAAATGAACAAATGATGTGATGGCCCAATTGCTAAGATAATCATGGTGGAGAAAAGATTTCCAGGATCTTCTGGCTCCTGTTGTAGTGAAAGCATTTTATATAAAGCGTCCATTTGATAGACTGGGATCATCCAGCAAAGAATAGACTAAAAGGTGGTGATTTGAGAATTTTCCTGGGAGGCAGAAACTCCAAGTTCAAATCCTTTCAGAGGATTAATTGAATCTGGGTCCCATATATTCCAAGCAAAAGCGGTCTGATCACATAGCTACTGAGTAAAAAGAAATTATAATCATACATCATTGTTTTCTGATTGTCTTCCCTTAAAATGTTGGCTACAGTAATTCATAATAAAGGTTTTCATGTTAATTTATTGCTGTATTCAGAGATCTAGAATAAATGCTGGTGCTAGCAGGATTATGAGCTGTTTAATTTTGATTTAAAAAGAGGTCACCTGGATGTTACTGATGCTAAGTTTTGGGAAAAGATGAATTGAAAAGCTTTTGTTTATTACTGAATTATCCAAGCAGTAGCTGGTTCACTGCTGGACACTCCGAGCCCCATAGAATTGATGACTGGCATGAGCATAAGCTATTGGCCCCTTAATAATTTTTGTGGCAATAGCTCATGTGTGTATGCTCAAGACTACAATTGCAGCATGTGTGAAAAATTAGGAAAAGAAGCATTTGCTAATTGAATATATTTCTATCTGTTAAGTGGCCTAGATTTGAAGGGCTGGTGATAATGTCAGCTAGGATTTTTGACTGATGCTTAGTTTCAGCCTGGGTACTGGACACTTAAGTACGTTCAAGCTATTATTACGGCTGGGTTTGGGGCTAGGCTAGATTTTGCATTCTTTCCATTTTCCCTATGCTTGGTGAGTAATCTTGCATTGTGCAGAGCAACATAAGCGTGTCACTTTTAACTTTCCTGGGGTGTTACTAAATGTATGGCTATATGTGACTGCCTTATTTTTTTCACCCATAAAAGGAAGCAATCTTCATTAACTGCTTTTATTTCATATGGTAGTACTTCACATCAAACTAGTATCCATTTATGTGTGTGAATAAATATTAATGTTTCTAACATAACCATCACACATCTAGTCTTTTGCGTTCCGACAATATAAAACATAAATCACAGCTCTTTAAAAAAGCCTGAATAACTGGTACTTGATGACCTATGATGCAGGCAGTTCAGGTATAAATGTAAGAACAGATTCATCTTCCTTAAACTACACTAATTAAAGTAGCTTTAAAAATCTGGGATAAAGATAAAATGGATGGTAGAAACGTACACAAGTAAAATGCAAGACTAGCTGACAAATGTTGTCTGTTGCACAGTGCAATGGAAACAGTTTTGAGTAACTGAGCATTGAAATCTTCCTTCTTTATAGTTTACAGATAAAATCAAAATTAAGACTGCTGGTTAGCAAATGGCAAATAGCAATATTTGGATCCCAGCTTCAAAATCTAAACCAGCCTGTTTCTCTTTCACTTGCATATTCTAAATCAAATGTCTCTTAAACACTTTTACCCCCCACCTCCCTTTGAATATTTTGACTGTGTCTCCCCTATAAATTTTAAAGGACTGACTAAATACAGGACATGGCTTATAGCAGTTATTGACTTGTGCCCTTTATCGAGATATTAGACTTCATTATGCTAATGTCTGAATTTGTCTGTGTTAATGTTGAACATAAATGGGAATAACTCTTCTTATTAAGTGATAATTGAGGAGTTGATACAGTTAAGCAGTCTCCTGTAAACAGGATGCGACTTGGCATAAACACAGTTCCAATAACTGATCACCAACTGGTTACTATGAAAAGAGTTACTGTCACTAATATATTATTCTCTATGTAAACACAATTCACATGTTTACAGTGTAAATATTCATTGTAATGACAGCCCTTTCTCTATCCTTAAGACAATTTATAGCCCTGAAAATCTCCCTACTGTGAAAATACCAAATGTAGCAGTATTTACCTACTGCCAGCTAAATTTCTTAATTAAGAGTGAAACTAATATATGTTGTCTATTAAAAACAAGGCATGTATTTCCTTCATTATATAGTTCAGTAAGGTATTTCATAGGTGATTAGATCCAATCTAAGTTTCCAGGATTCTGAAAGCTGTTTTTGCCTTTAATCTGTATTTTGTACTTTGTAGCTATTAAGATAATATTTGTAATGCAAATTACTAATGCAGTTTGTGGTTTTGAAGTTGAAAGTGTAATAATCATTCAGTCCTTGGAGTGAAAGTCATTTTTCAAC
>KZ507497.1:45127-64280 GCA_002844005.1 Limosa lapponica baueri
ATGTTAGAGTGCGGTTCTCCAGGATATAAAAGGAAACTCTGTATGTCCAGTTTAGGAGCTTACAAAAGACTTATTTGTGGAGAAAGTATTTTCTGGTGATGATGGTTAGGCAGCCCAGCTTCCTGGCTGAAGTAAACACTGAGCCTGAACACTTGGAAGTTCAAAAAAACCAGTGAGCACTACCTATTAAATAAACTCTTAGGCCTACTTCACTAAATAAGTCTGTTTGAATAAAACGTTCTAAAATACTATCTGTGTAGCAGAAAACATGACAAATTTTCACAAGATCCTGTCTGGGGAGAGATAATGTTTGTAAGATTGTCCTGATGCAGCGAATGAGAGTTAAAATTGCCACATTTCTAAGTAGTATCCTTCAAAACAGCTAAAAGCAATTGTATAATTTAGAAATGTATAAATGCTATAGATTTGAGGAACATGCCACTAATCCAAATACAGTGTTCTATTTCAATCTTAGCTAAACGAGTTACAACATAAATGCCATCTCCTGAGAGTGTTCCATTTCCCCTTCAGTTCTTTGAATGGTTTATTTTTTGTCCCTATGCTTACTACATGAAGATTAATAGAAACACTGACTACAATAGTACTGTCTTTTTCTAGCATAAGCAGTGCTATTAAATCTGAAAATCAAAAAATCCTCTCAAGGAATAGAAGATTTTGAAAAGTAATATATACTTTAAAAGTTTAATTTTTACAGTAGAATGTTTTATTCTGTTAAATAACTTTAAACAATTTACAGTGTTTTGTTAAAAACATATTTAGCTCAGAATATCCACACAAGGTAAGTAATATCCTTTTTTCCAGACCATTAAATGGAGGTACTGAATTTCAACAACTAGATTTAAGTATCCCAGCAGTGAAGAAGCCTTACGAAAGGGCTGCGCCCTTCCTCCCCCCGGCTAGTTTGTTTATTGTTGTTTAATTTATATTTCAACCTTTGCCAGTTGCACTTCTTTGAATTGCATTGATGCACAAATAAGCAGGCATAGCATATATTTTGCAAATGTAGATTTAGATATAGAGGAATATACGTATATGAACGGCAAGCTGATGAAGTGAGAAATCAAACATTCTAAAATGTTTCCACTCAGTCTAAATGCTGAAAGACAAACTGTTGTTAAATTCCGACATGAGCTGTTTCCTTAGGGCTTGCAGTATCTCTTCAGCTTTGTATTTTGTCATTTTAACAATGCCATTATAGTAAAAGCAGTACAAATCCTCTAAAATCAACACAGTAACCTGTGGAATAGGAGGGAAATTATATTAACGCAGGTCATCCTTCTACATACAGATGTAAGCATAGGAGCTAGGTGACTGAAATGTAACTATTTACTGTAGTTTTATTTTAATCCTCTGGGAATTCATTAGCATCCCTCTCGAATGCTGGTGTTCAAATCCTGCCTGTAAGAGAGCAAATAAGAAAGATAACAGAAATGATTTAATAGAAGACATTTTCCCAGGGTATACAAATGCAGCTGAGGAAATACTGTGTTCTTCTGGATTTCCCGTGTTTTGTTGTATTAGAGGAAAGATACAGAAAATAATAGGGGTTTCCCTCTTGAAAAATCAGCTCTTATGAGGTTGATCATACCACCTGGACAGGTGAATAATGAATGCAATTCACTAATATTGTACAATCTCCTCATCACAGATTATAGTGAACAGGAAGGAAGAAAACTGTTGTAGAGTTGGTTTAGGAATGGATTAGGTGAACTGCATCTTTTTGTTTACTTGTAAATTCTGTTTTAGTAAGACAATGAGGGCGGCTGTTGTTGTTAATAAAGAAAACAATGGCAAACAATTCAGATCTTAAATTGTCCCCGAGTAAGGTGGTCATGCTTGCCTAAGTTTTCAGTGTTTTCAATAAACCATCAAGAGTGGTGGCTACTCAGGGATATATGTATGTTCTGAATGCTGGATAGAAAATCTATAAATAATACTGGAAGTGCCTTTCCTACTGAAAAATACTGTTTTCATTATCCCTAATCGCTCTTTGAAAGTGTTCCTTTTAAAACTGAAATTCGCTCTGACTTAATTGTTTGTCAGATATATTGTTCATGTACATACGCGCATTATGCCTGCATTCAGAGAAGGCATTCAGATAGAAAGTGTCTCTGTGTGCTAACTGACCACCACTGAAAATTTATTTTCTCCGGAGTGTAATACGAAGACAATTGACTGCTTCATGCTGGTACTCCCGGAAGGTTTGCTTTCTCTTACTGTTTGTGTCGGTCTGCAATATTGGTCTGCAGATGTTAACATTTCTGGTGTAGGAACTGTGTTGCGATGTGCTCACCCTAAAGTAAGAGAACTCATGGAAGGCATGTGTTGATGATAAGTTAATACTTTATAAAACCCATCACATACAGGGCTTCCAACATTATTTGGTCTGTTCTGAAATCTAAAATCTACTTTATTCATCGCCACAGCATAAAACAAAGTTCTGTAAGTTACAGATGGTCACCAAATTGACAATGCATTTACTGAAGCATAAATTTCCAGCCCACTGAAACTCTACATCCAATGTGCTCGAGAGACTCCTGGAATAACACAAAGCGACAATATGCATGGGTATGCAAGCAAACACATGAGCATACAGCATATGTTATACCTTAGCTTCATATTGAGCTGAAGGGAATCGATAGAAAAAAAATAATAATGCTCTTAGCAAAAGATCTTTTTGGTGCAATCAAAACTTTTTCTCAGTTCCAAGCAGATGTGATGGCCTAGAGACGCAGCTACTCAGATCTCTTTTCGATGTGACATACCACTGCTCACCACATGCATTGTAAAGGTTTCTATAGCTTTCACACAGCTACCTGTGACAATAGTCAATTCTAAGGGCAGGACCTTTCTTTGTGGTTCTAACTACTCCAGTTTTGTTCTACATAATGAAATTCTAGGCTTCTGATACGTTGTTTCTTTAAACTTTGCAAGTGTGCACTTGCTTTCCAAACGTAAATTCATATTTACAAGCATAGTGCATATGGAACTTACAGATTCCCATTGGACTGTAAATGAAGACATATGGTTCCTAAAGCTGGTGGAGGTAAGAGAGTGTTTTACAACATAATGCCAAAGTAGTGTGCAAGTCCATTCATGTAGTCAACATATAAACCTAGTATATGAGATATACTCCCACTGTCATATATAAATACATGTACACACGTCAGCTGTGCTACTTTAATATTAACGTGAACATGTGTTTCCAGTTTCTACATGGAGATATTTATTTTTCTTATTCCTCTTGGAACATCGTTTAGAAATTTGGACTCTGCTGAAAATGTGGTGCTTAACCATCTGGTTTTGATTATCTTGCTTTTTAATAAATATTGCTGGGTTATTTTTCCAGTGGTGTTTTCTTACACACATTCTTTGGTGTCAAGGCTGAGGTATAAGGGAATAAATCAGGTGCCTGAGTACAGCTGTCTGGTGCCCTCCACCTCCTGCTCCAAAAGGCATGGCTTTCTTATATCCTATTTCGGATCTTGCAGACCTGTTCCTGTGACTGGGAAAGCTCAGGGTATCTAATGTGGCACTGCATGCCTATATTTATGGGCCAATAATGCTTATAAAGTAGCAGAGTGTTTGACTTACTAATTCCTGTCACTTCCAGTTGATTTACAGAGTGCTGCGATTGTTACTCTTTCCCCTGAATGCACACATTTGAGCATCTAATTTTGGCCCCCAGAAGAAATTCAAGGCAGATCAAAACCAAGAAAAGACAGAGTCAGAAAAAAAATAAAATACAAGGAAATGAGGGGAAGTTACCCAGTACTGTATCTTATGATACACTGTGATGATTTGACAAACTCAAAGATCTTTTTTTTTCCTAGGACTGAGGAGAAACCTTACAAATTGGAGTATATCTTTCCATTGTCTCAAAACTATATAGGCCAAAATCACTGAACAATTTCTGAGATTGTTCAGAAAATTAGCTTTCTGAAAGCTGCTTTTTGGTTGAGAGCCATGGCCTTATTAGAAAGAGAGGTATTCTTTCTCTTTCCTGGGAAGACTGGCAGTAATGGCTCTCACGCAAGATGTGAGAGGCCTAAGTTCAGTTCTCAGGAGGCTGGAGAGTCACTGTCTATCAGAATCCTTGTCTGAATCCCCACTCTGAACCAGGTGGAGAGTGGATTTTTATGTGTATATTCCACTACTCAGTTAAAGAAGTTGTAAGTAATTTCAAATGGATTTTTCTGAATTTTTATAGCTGGAGCCAGCAAATATATTTGTATAAAATATTTATATAATCTCTGAGCCAGAAAGGGAATAAGTCACTAACTTGGTAGGTGGAACACTCACCTGGGGAAATGGGGCACGCAGCTATCAGTCTTTTCTCCAAGTCTTAAAGATTTATGCAGGGTGGAATAACTCTGTATAAGATAATAAGAAAATCATGCCTCAATAGTCCACCTAGGGCACTTTCTCCAGAAATAGTAAATGCGAGCTCAGATCTGTGCAGGCAGAGGTCTGCACTGAGGCTGAGTCTCTTACCGTCTGGGAAATAATTCTAAGGAGTAAGCTGATAGAAGGTACATGCCATCAATACCAGTTTTATGAATCTAGTTTCTTGGTTTCTTTTCTAACAGGTGCTCAAAAGGCATTTTTTTCATTTAGGTTCAGATGGAAAGTTTGAGTTGATTTTAATTTCTTTTCTTCTAAAAGCCTCATTTGATGAGGATTTCTTCCTATTGGTTTTATCCAAACATTTTTTGCTTTGGTTTAGCTGCACAATATTAGTTTCAAATAGGTTCTTTTGAAACTTTTTAAAAGAATGGCCTCAAGTTCATCTGTTTTTAGGACACCAAATGAATACTGCAAATTGAGATGGATACATCATGATTAATAAGGCACCTATGTTCTTTGTGTCCAGTGGTTTTAAATTTTCTTTTTAATAGAGAGGTGGAGGAAGCATGGAGTCTAGGTCTTTTGTTCAGCAGTACCATGAGGTTGAAGCCTCACTGTACTGTCTGCATCTTTCTCATACACATTTCTAGTTACCATTTAGACCAGAGAAAAGGAGAGAAAACCAAACAAAATTATGGGAATTTTCTGACTCTCTAATAACTGTTTTTCAAACTGTGGTACAATTGTTTCTTAATAATAAATAATGAATAAATGCCAATAACAAGATACACCTTGTGCTGGAATAGACATGGAATAACTTTAATACTTCATAGCCAAGGAAAAGGCAAGCATTTAGTCTCTCTGGAATTGTCACTCTTTTGGATCATCTGGCAGACAGTGCTATGTGAGAAGCACAGCTGGGTCTTTTTCTCTCAGGAGAATCAAATGAAATACCCTGGTGTCAGACTCAGCTGGCTGAAAACAATGCATGCCCACAGTTGTCTCCCAGTTGCCTGCAAAATGCTTTTTTAATCTATCTTGCGCTAACTGGAATTAGTTCAGCATTTCAGATTGATTAATAAGTATTTTAATAATATTCAAAACACAGTCCCCAGAAAATACATAGATGTCATGAAAGCTACTATCAGACTCCTAAAGACAAAAAATGCTAATTATTTAATAGAGAACACTATGACAAACTGCAGTAATTATCATAATTTCCATTTTATTGTTGTAGCAACAAATATTTTAAGCTTCCATTGCTATGCAGTGATACAGAAATTAAAATACTTACTAAAACTAAACATTAGTATTTCAATTTAAAAAATACAAAGGAAATAACTTGTCTGTTTGACTACTAAGTGTGCTTCCGTAGGCCTCTGTCTTGCAAATACAAACATGCGTTTTTAACTTGGTGTTGGTGATTGGTACTACTGAAAGCTAAGAAAAAGTCTAGCTCAAAAAAGTCAGAGAAAAGCTCCTCTAACTCAACTCTTTTTTTTCTTTCTTTGTTTTTTTTTTTTTTTAATTGGATTAAGTTGATCTATTGTTCTAACGCTCTCTGACTGGTCGTTTTGTGATAGTGTAACACATTGTTTTGACAGGTAGACAAGCAATGTGAGAAGTGAGCGCAGCTAACGAATACGGTATGTAATGGTTGGGGGTTTTCATCCATAGCTCAGTGATGTAGAGATTGTACTGGCCATGCTTCATAATGCAGTAATGCCCATTACATATATATGGTCATGTAATTCATACAGTCATACTGTAAATTCTTTATTTGTGGGTTGGTGAAAAATCTATGGGTGTGAAATAGGAAGTATACCAACTGGGAAATAAAAAAAATAATCAAATAGCTGTATATGTTTTTAAAAACTCACAAAGGGGAGAAGAATAAAGATACACTTCTTGCCATTTGGTGGAGATGTTAAGGATGAAAACAGGGAAGAAATCCAGCCATGTAGAGTAAGGTAGGCTAATATCTGTATCATAAAAATATGAAGAGGAAATCACTACTTACACTTACTAAAGAGCAGTTTCTTTGAGGAAGAACTTAATATAGGTAAAAATACATACTTGGATGACTGTAAAACTTCAAGGCCCCAAACTGTGACTATTCTGATGTCTTTATCTGGATTGCAATAAGTCATAAATAACCAATGTCTATGGGTTTTCAAGTTATTTGTTAGAAACACATGCCCTGAAGTTCTCTGAAGCTGTCTTGAATGGTCCTAGGGACTTCTAGATCAGCTGAAAGATATTGATAATGATTACATTGGTTTGACAGGCATTGTGAGACAGTGGCAGAATTTTGCACTTTGCCTCATAAAGATGTACCAAGAATTGAGACTGTATTTGTATAACAGGTAAATTCAGTTAATTAAGAAAGAGCAAGTTGAAACTTAGTTTTGAAGTAGCAGTATCAGGACAGTTTCCAGTTATCTGTTGTCAGAGCAGGCCATTAATACGTATGTTCAGTCATGGCATAGAAATATGTACCCAACTTACTGTTTGAGCCTAGTGCCACTGAGAAACACAAATAGGCTTGTAGTACAAATTGATTTTGTTTTTTAAACAGAGTTTTCAGTTGTGAAATTTTAAGTATTAACTCCAAAGCCTTATATCAGGATTAGATGAAACAACCTGGGATAGAGGTAGATGTTCACCATCATTTTCTTCCATCTGCTCAGTGCTCTGTGATGTGGTCAGTTGGAAAGTGTCTTGACAGCTTATTTTTTAGAATGAGTCTTTGGATTCCGGTGCCAGTATGCAACTCGGCATCCACGGGCAGGGAGTTGGACTAGATGATCTTTAAGGGTCATTCTGTGATTCTGTGATCTCTTCCTGTGTTCATAGCATATTACTGAAACCGGCTAACCATTTCCAAACTAGTTTGGGGTTGTTTTTTCCAAGAGTCTAGTACACTGAAAATGGCAGAGCCTATGAGGAAATCAGCATTGCCAATTAATGCTTTCTAAACGTATTTTTGGAGAAAAATTAAGATGCTTAATGTTGCAATCTAATTATTGTGTGAAATGGAAGATTGAAATCAATAGTGTCAACTTCTTATTCCTTAAAGCTTTGTAAATTAAAATATGCACTGAAATCTAGTATGCGTTTAGGAAATACATCAGGGAAATCCATGCAGATTTCTGTATTGCGGATTCTTCTGAAATTTCTATGCTCAGAGCACATGTTCTCCATTAAATTTCAGCATTAGAAAAAAACAAGGCCAGAAAAAAGCAGAAACTGTAATGCGACTGACCTCAGTCTCTAGATTTCTTTTAAATATTGATTGTGTTACATTACAAAAGAGTAGACGCTATCTATCAGCACTCTGTGCAATGTAACTGGTTGCTTTTGTGAGGGCAAGAGGACTTAAGTTGCGTCAGGAGATGATGGTAGATGAGGAAACTAGGATACTGTACATAATAATGTATTCATTCTGCATATTAAATGTACCCAGATTCCTCTAAAGATCTGAAATCCTCACTCTGTATCATGTCATCGTATTGAATAGGTCTCAAACTGATTGCACAACTAAAAATAAACTATAAGAATTCAGAGATGGAAAGGAGTAAAGAAGGCAACTACCTTTGTAAGCAATAGTTTTTTTCTGAATGTAATTATCCCTCCCTTGAATTGTAATGAATGCTTTATGCCAATTAGTTTCCTGTATGAACTTCAAGCTTTGATTTTCACTGGAAAGCTTTAGCACTCATGCCCAAGATGAGAGCTTTCTCCCAGTGATAACTCCAACAGCAGTGTGGAAGTTGAAGAACCTGTCAGTTCCCAGGCTTCACAGAGGAATGAACTAATAGTCTGGCTGGATTCTTCCCTTACATCTTATTCCAAAATATTCTTAAGTGTTCTCAAGAATTCAGTGACGTGAAATTGTAGAGTTTCTGGATTTATAAAACTATTAATTTTACTTTACTTGATATTAATCTAAAATCAAATATTTTCAGAACTGATACATGATACATGCAATAGTAACTGTAAGAATCTATTTGTTATTTATGTATTAAACATAAAACTTACCAATTACTGAGTAAGAAAATATGTGCAAAAATGCCTCTCTTCACTGTCAGGCAAGGTCAGCATTTCAATGTGTTATTTCCTAAGGCAGTGATTGGTTTCAGTCAATAGGTATTTCTCAGGACAGTGCATGGTGATACTGAAGCAACTTTTTGATTTGTTTTTTTACCTTTTATTGACATTTTTTGTTATCTCCACAAAAAGCAGTCTTTTGGGTTGGTTTTTTTTTTTAAATGACATTCATAATTTTTTATCTTTCATTAAATTCTTTTTTGTTTGCCTCAGAAAAGCCATTCATTTTTTTATTGAAGCCCAAAGCTTACCTTTTCTTTTACTTAGCTCAGTCATATGATGAAGTATTTTGTCCAATAGACCACTTCTTTGGTATTATCTAGCAAAGTAGAAATTATAATAGACTCTCTCATTGAATTTAGCTGGTATTTTACATTATGGAAACAGGAGGTATTTTACATTATGGAAACATGAACACTTTGAATCAAACTCATCATGAAAATACATCAGGCATGAACTGGGCTTTTCAAACCCTCCCAGGGCCTTTAGGAAAATATGTAAAATATCTTTATCCTAAACTGAACTTTCTTAGTTTAATGTGCTTATTCCTCTGAGAACTCCAGTTTTATGGAACATATCTAGATGTAGCCTTTTATTGAAATGGAATAATACTGGGAGATACCTAGGAATATGTATTTCTCACTGCAGTCATATCAGCTATAATATATGGGAATATATTTGAATGTGTTCTACATTAACAAACACAAGCTTATTGGTGAGAATATATGGTTAAACATTCTGACATTCACTCTGGAAATGTTTGTCTAGTGTATTCATTCCCAGAGAATGTTATTACCACTTTAAAAGCAGACCATTGGAGATTCAACTGTGATTACTTCTTTAGACTGGTTTCGGGATTGCTGTGTCAGTTTACGTGCCATTTTATTTCATGATGAAACTGTTGTATTAAATCTTCAGACTCCCTTTTCCTCCCCTGTTCCTTCCTTTTCAAGTATTTTTTGTAATATTGCTGCAGAATTGATAACAAAGCCAGTGCTTCTCAATGCTTCCTTATACAAAAGTTAGTTGCATTGTTGTAGATGTTTATATGAGCATATCCTACAGTTATTTCAGTATAAAACACCAATGAAACTGCATCCCTGCTCCAGAGGAGACATAGATTTATGCTTTCTTGAAAAGCAGTTAAAAAGAATAGATTTTTATGTGTAAGTTGTCAGTTTGTTCCAAACACAGAATGCTACCCATAACACAAATACCAAAGCTTCTGGTTCCAGCAAGGCATTACCTGTTATGGAGTCACCTGCAGCCTTATGGGCAGGGGGAATGGTTTTTCCATCGTCTGATAAGGCAGTGCCTAAATGTGAACAGTCTTGGGAGTCCCAGTGCCGTGACAGCACGTACACGGCCTTCTCTGAGGGGCTGTCAGGGCAAAAAGATGATGGCCTGTGTATATTGCTTTGGTGGGCTGTACCCAGCCTGCTGGTTGTAAATATACTCAATTTCAATGAAGTAGACACTTGTATTTCCCAACAGCTAAGAAATGTGATTAATACAATTATTTGCTTTTATGAAAAATCACAATTTTTTCCCAAGTTGCAGGATGAATCTGATCCAGCTCCTTCAGCTCCATATTGGGAAACTCATCTACTATCAACAATTTTTAGGAACTGAACAGGTTTCTTTCCTGAAGATAATGCAGAGTTCTGTTTGTAGATTGCCTTGGTTATATTGTGGCTCATTTGTTTATTCTCATTTGCAGAGATTTAATTACAGTCTCTGTAGTCTTTGTCCATGTTTTTTCTCTGAAATGAATGAAAAATTTACCAAGTATTTTCCACTCGTATTCACTTTTACCAAATGTGACCAAAGTAGCCAAAATCTGTAACATATTTTAGCCTCATCATTCTAAGGAAATTTTGTTTGATTGATCATCTTTTTTGTACCTGTGTGTGTTTCTGCAGCTACCCCTCACATTTTAGCCCAGGGATGAATATCACAAGAGTGTCTACAGTCTTAAAAACATTACATTCCTACAGGCTTAGTGAAAATTGGCAGTCAGGTGGGGAAGAGAGATCCTGTTAGTCGTGTAGGTTACAGCAAGTCTGTAGGATCAGCCAGGTTTGTGCAGCACCAGAGAATCTACCTGGGAAAGGGCTGCTACGAGCCAACAGTGCTCCAGCTCCTCTACTGCTGTGCTACAACAATGCAGAAAACCTTTATTAGAGATCAAAAATCTTATCACAAGACAGAAATCCCTATGGAAGCAGGCTTCCCGTGGGTCCACAGTGTGTAGAACAACCTGTCATTTAGTTTTGTTTGGCTTATAATGCAATTTCTATCTAAAGCAATCAAAGCGTGCATTAGAGTCATTATTAGTCCTGTTACTTTCCTTGTACCTGATTTTCAAATCGTCAGAATGATATCTTTTGTTCTATAATAAATTAATTGAATTTGAATCTTCTGTCATTAGCAGATGGATTTCTTTGTTTAAATATAAATATGAAGAAGCTGATTTATTTTGATTCTTGAATGCTGATTGTATGATAATTGTGTCTTCTTGTGAATAAATGAATTATTTTTGCATTATGTTAATCTCATTTCCTGTAAAGCCTGCCTGAAAGTCAGACTGATTTATTTACATGTATAGGTGAATACCTAATCCAGAACGATCTATTTTTAGTCTGCAGAAACACTCTTCAAATTTCTCCTGTATCTTTTTGTTGTTGGTAATGCTGGTTAGAGCAGTGCTGATGCAGCTGCAGGAAGTAACGTTTTCCAAAACAGCAGCTCATGCAGGTTTTTCTACTGTAATTCTACCGTGATTAAAGTGTTAATATTTTATAAAAAAACAGGAAATGACTAGAAATGAGGATTGGGCCTGCATTATACTACATACTCTATAAAACATGTGTTTGAAGGTTCTGCCTAACAAAGAGGTTTTTAAAATAATCAATAGCCTTTGCTGGTGTTATCTGTTTGTTGCATCCACGTTATGGAATATGTTGCATGAATGAATTCTCCATCAGTTTCACATGTAGAATCTTGTAATGGGAAAAAGGAGACACTTTATGTGCAAAGCCAACATTTTATTATCAGCATAATTGAAGACTTAACACTCTAAAAATATAATTGAGTTATGATGATACTAATTGTTCAAATTATATACAGTTAAAATTAATACACACAAACATTCCAGTACCTACCACTTTACCTCTAGGTCCTAAGGTGAACGGCTTCGCTTATGGAGTGGACACAGGCTATAGAAAATCGTTAGCATCCTGTGTCCTTTGCTGGGAAAACCATGCCGTTGATGCTTCTTCCTTCTTACTGTAGGTTCTGCGCAGGGTCATTTTACTATACTTATGAATATGCTCTATATCTTGTTATTTCTGCATTGATATGGAATTCCACATCACATCCAAATTTACTATATGTGGTTTGTTTTACATACATTGGACACTTGCTTTTTTCCTCTTTCGTATTTCTAAAACTGTTTTTGTCCAGTTGCGTCTTTTCATGGTCATTAATTGACCATTGGGTCAATTGAGTTGCTTATTGTGCTGAAGTCTCTGGAACTGTCCTGTGATTGTACTTTCAAGGCAGCACTTTCCTTCTGCGCCTCTTCTGGTTTTGGCATTTTGTTCTAGGGCCATAGATAGGTTAGTCTGCACAGAGTAACTGTCCATTATTACTAGATATTTATTTTAAAAAAATATATATGTGTGACAATAAGCATGAAAACGTGCAATAATATAAAGCTAAGCAAAAGCTAAAACAAAGTAGCTAAAAGTCATGATTTTCATAGTTGTTTTTCCACAGATAAACACGCTAAAACAAGTCTCCATGCAGGCCCAGACGAATCCTGAAAAAGCCTGACAATTCCCCAAGGCCTGAGTTATTAGCTTAGCACGGAGCTAGTGGCATGTCGCAAGGAATGGCAAGATTTAATCCAGAAATTTAAAGCCACTATTGTAAGGTTCACGTGTCTTTTTCATTTTTTGCTCATTTTTCATCTGGATAAAGATCATCTGAATACGAACCCCTGGTATACCACTTACTTAATATTGGTATGTTTTGACCAGAAAAATGAATGACCTTTTTTCCCATGGAATATCAGTAAACATGAATGGTTGTTATTACTGAATGTCAGCAATGTTGATCACATAATTTGCTACTTCATGGTATTCTGCCTCAGGAAAAATTGTAGGAGAATTGGAAAGACATTTATTATTAATATTTATGCGTGATCATATGAAGTGAAATCCATAGCATTTAACATAATTTTGAGGTCAAAAGGAACCCTACAGTAGTTTGACTGCTGGGAAGTATATTCCAAGCTCAATGTCTCTGGTATCAGTAGAATATTTGAAAAGAGAAGGACATAGGTTGGCATGGCAACACTGCTTAACTCATATTTGTCAAGGCCGTTGTAATTACTTAGCAGAAGACAAGTCATAGGAAGAATGTTATCAGAAGCAAAATTGTTCCACCATATTCTCAAGTTCCAGGCCAAAGGTTTCTAGATAAATCAAGAAGTACAGTTTGACTGGAAGAACTCCTTCTCTCTTGCCTTGCCTTCAGCAAAATCTCCTGTCAGTACACGTTTGTTCTCGTGTGTTCTGTGTGTGAATTGCAGAATATTTTGGTGAAAAGTATCTTTCTCTTGTGTACGTGATAAAATGTCTGGATATGAACGAATGGATTGGTTATTTGAGGTATTACTCTCCAATGCGTGTTTCAGAAGTCACTACTCGATATCTGAGATTAACACCGTCTGACAGTAGGTATTAGAATACAAATTAGTGTATCAAGCAGTGTTTTTTTTAGGAGAGAACATGAAAGTATGGTGTACTCTACTGTGTTTATCAAGTAAGGTTGAAGAAAGACTTGTTCGTTTGGGGGCTGAATGGATTTGATATGGTGAAACTGGAAGGCTGGTAGAACATGATTGCCGCTGGATTGCTGCAAGGTTTGTGCTAGATTGCTGTTTAACACATCTTAAAACCATGAGCTGTGGTCTCACATCATCACTATTACATCTAAAAATTGTTCTTGTCAGTGCAGGGTTTTGAGTCTTTTGATCAAAGTCTGAGTTACCCGTTGCCACTAAAGACTGTTCTTTGCGTATGAAGGTTGAAAATTTGCTCTTGGAGGTGCCATGCTTTTAAATGGGAGAATTTAATGGTTGTTAATAATCTTTTTCCATCTCCAAATTCATTTAACTTGCTTACAAATATGGAGCAGTAAAGCTTCTCAGATTAAACAGTGATAATTAGTTTAATAACTAAGAGCCTAAAGAATGGCTACAGAACAAAATATTTATTGGTATTTCTCCTTTCTTTCCTGACACCTAAAATGTTTTGCATGCCTAGCTAACAAATACAGACTTTAAAACAAAAGTCACCTATTGCATGTGCATCTCTCCACCAGGAGACATATGCTGGTTCCTTGACTTCTAAGGGGTGCTATGAAGAATGTCTATTGGAAAGGATTCCACTATCGCTTGTGACCTGCGTCTTTATTTTGGTTGTTGGCTGTACCTTCTCGTGCTGCGGCCCTTTCAGTTTTCACTTCAAAAAAGGGAGCTGCATCTATATTTGAAGAAGCAGCAAATAGGTGTTAGTGATTTCAGAAATGGAGTTCTTTTGCCATAGTCTGATTCCAAACTGTGGTTAAGAATGATGTTGACAGAGTAATTTTCTTTAGCAGATGTTTTCACACCATATTAAAAATGTTTTTCTTTTGTTAAAAAGAGGGATATTACTGCCTGTGCAGGATAATAATACAGAAAATTATTATGAAGTCTGTTTAAATTCTAGTTGAAGCTTAAGTTTATTATTTTTTTTCTTTATTTTCCTAAAGTTGTGTACACAGTGTTGTAAAATTTCCCATATAGAATTTCATGTGTGGGTTGTAACATCCACTGTTTCTGATAAATGACTTGTGAATAAAAAGACATTATGGATTTTAGTGGTATTTAAGCTTTATTTCTGTTTTCTTCTTGGATTTATAATATGCTTTTTCTATTGATCCATAGCATTAATGTACAGATATGCTAAATTTATTTTCTGAGATTGATCGTGCTAAGTGTGGTTTGTTGGCGTTAACCTGAATGTGCATCAGAAGAATCTTTGAGCAGAAGGAACTACTATTTGGAACACAGAGGTCTTTTAAAGGAAAAAATCCTAGGGGATGTTTCTCTTATATTATAGGTTTTACATATAACTTTGAGTTATCAATAAAGATAAAGCCCAGAGGGAAAATTTAGTTTTGCTGTACAGGAATACAGGTTCTCAGTTGTTGTAGTTGGTTGTATAGTTGGTATAAATAGAACTAACAACTTCAGTTTCAATGGACTTACACCACTTCATAGTGTCAATTGGTGTAGTTTCTGCTTAGGAAAAAGAATATCGCTTTCGTAAGCAGCCTTTCAGTTAAATAATCTAGTAATTTATCTGAGTAACATTCTCAAAATAAAAATGAAGAAATGTTCTTATTGGAGCAGAGAAACAGAATAACAAGGCTGGCTGAGTTCACACCTTGCTGAATATACTAATTGAAATTGACAAATCAAAACAATTTAAAACAACGCAAAAACAATTAGCAAAAGAATATAACAACAGTGAAGTTTACCACTTGGAAATGATCTTGTTTGTTTCCCAGAAATCTTTATAAATTAAATTTCATTGGAAGTGTTTCTTTTGTAATTGAGTCATAGAGTTATCTGTTAGTGTTTAATGGTAATATTTCACTGTATTGAATTTCCCTAAAATAAGGTAGCACAGATTTTAGCCTTTTGTGTTGTGTGCTCAGATCCGTATATTGCAAATTCTCTCTGTGAAATCTGCAGGGAATGGCTGCAGTCTGTAGGACAGCGTGCTGAAACAGCTCTTTTAAGATCTTGTGCAATTCTCTGTGCATACCGTTGTGTAGGGGACAGTACCTTTAAAGGCCACTATTTTTTTTCATTGAAGCTCCTACCTGAACTGCACACAAGGACTTCATTTTACCTGCACAAAAATCAAAGAAAACCTTGAAAAAATAATGAGACAAATGGGAAAAAAAATACCCACTGCAGTGTGTTGGAAAAAATAAAATGTTATCTTAAAACTATCAGCTCCCAAGCAGTAACATCAACCATGTAGTGCATTGCGCTCCTCTCTGTTGCACTCAGATGCTCAGTCAATTCTGGGAAAAACCTGAGCTTCTGAGGTTTTTTGTTTTCTCTATTGTTCCTAACATGTTTTGCTGGTTTGAGTATTTATGGCTTGATGTCTTTTTGGCTGTCATCATTAACAAGACTTGCGGCTTATTGCTATTGATATAACAATTTTACTTTCACGATGGGATAAATGAAACTGCAAGAGGTTCAGGACCAAGGCTGAATGAGTGTTCCATACTGAAAGATGACAGTTATCCCATAAGAACAGGGCTGTCTCTTAACATTGGGGATCTAGCTGACCTTTGGCTGAAGTATTTTCAGTGGCAACACATGCCGCTATTTTTGTGTAAAGGACAATGAATTGTTTCCTGCTAGAATTGCCTTTTTATGAAAGATTTAATCACTAATAGCTAACTGGTACTCCCCTGTCTTGCTCTTCTTCAGGATGAAGATCTTACTTCAGAAGACCAAGGCGCCTGTAACTTTCATTTTGCTTTTCTGTTCATAAGAAAAAAAGGCTACTCCCTCCATTTGTGTTAAACATTTAAAGTTTCATTGACTAAAGTGAACTACATTGGCTCGAAGCAGTTGAAAATCCCCTAAATTTCTTACTTGTTTCTGATGCTGTCCAATTTATAGGGAGGAATCCAACCCAGTCTTCCCGGCTCAAGACTCACACCAAGTTTACATAGTTTGTAGTTGAAATTCCCAATGAAAGAGGATGGGAGTAGAAGTGTTTAGACTGTACCTTGGGATTTCAGAGATCCAAGTCTTGGTAGCAAAGAATTAAATATAGGGTTCATAGGGTACAGAGTTTAAATTCCTGCACTTTTTTTTCTTTTGTCTAAACATATTTTACATTTGCCTCATGCCAGGGGGAAAAGAGTGGCCTCTTGTGAGGTTGGAAGTAAAGGTTTGGACCTTTTTGAGTAAGGCAGAGCTCAGAATCAGGCCTTTGAGTCTTTAAACCTGTCTCTAACCCCATACCTACACTGCTACTACTGCCATGTTCCCTTGTCTCGAGTCTGTGTCCTGTTAGCTCATTTCTCCAAAACTGTACTTGGTCTTTAGAGAGGCTTCTGAGTAAAATTCTGCAGTCACAACAGATGCCCAGGGGCAGGATCTGAGGCTTATCCTGTCCTCGGGGCTGATTCAATGGGTAGGTCTAGGCAGAACTGTACTGTGTGTTTTTTTAATGTGAGGTGCTGTTTGTGCCCAGTCTTCAGGCCTCCACTCCAGAGAGCAGGCATTGCACTGAGAATTTGTGATGTGATGTACAGAATAATTTCAGAGCTTATGCCCTTTGTCTGATCTGCCATTTGACCTTGCTGTGCCTTTGATGTAAAATAGACAATATTTTCCAACTCAGCATTACATATTATTATGTGCCTGGATATTAGGATAGTACTGACACTATAAATTCTTTATTTGTATATATGTTGGGATAAACTAAACTGAACTTCTATTCACCATTCTGATCATGAGCTTTTAAAAGAAATTACTTCAAGCTAGAATAGTTGCAAAGAAGAGCTAGTATGATTAGAAGATGGGATATAATATATGAGAAAAATTCAGGAAAGCTTGCTTTACCAGCTCTAGTAAACTGAAGGCTGAGATAAGTATGAAGGTATATAGTTATCAAAAGCTGGGGTTCCAAAACACTTTGAAAATGAAGGCAAGCACCTAACAGGATTTTTAAGATAGAACGTTATGAAATTTTATTCTAAGCAATTGACTGTCATAAAAACCAATTGCATTCTGATATCCTACAAATTTCTAGTAGAATCACTGAGTATCTCTTCTACAATGTCTCTTGATTCTTTGACCTTCTGTATCATCAAAATCCATGACAGTTATTAGTGTAATGAAACTGTTCCTAAATCTACTTAACTAGCAAGTAAATCTTTAATTAATATTTTTCCAGTTGAAATTTGCATTATTCTTGTTCCTAGGTCCAAGTTTAATTTACAGTATTTTGGAAAGAGATACTACAATGTGTTTGTTTCAGAACCTTCCTCACACACTGTTTATGCTTTACTCACATAATAATGTTTTGTACAATTTTAAAATCAGTTGAAACTTGGGAATTTAATTCCACTTAAGAGTCAACAACTTGCTGTTGGTTTCTGATTTTTTAATAAATTAGTAGTTAAATGCTCATTGCTATGTTTTATGAGAAGTGAGTGTCTCTCTCTCAGCTGTGATACCAGAATTTAATTTTGTCTTTTGATATTTTATAAAACAAAAATTCATTTTGCTTAAAAATCTGTGTATATCAGTATTTTTTTTAATTGCAGAAATGTATTTTCCCAGCTATTGATACAGTTATGAAAGAACTAAGGTGGCTAGGAAAGGAAAAAAGAGATACGGTATAGAAAGCTCTCATCCAATAAGCCAATGTACATTTAGTATCTTACATTTGACCTTTAAATGAACTTACAAAAGGTACCCGTAATAATCAAGTATGCAACTTTTTTCTAAGATTTTTTCTTGTTCACATCCCAGTTTCTTGTACATACCAGAAAAGCTTCAAGTGTTTTAGACATTGTGTTTACGTTCTGGCACATAGATGAAATTACTGTAATATATTTGCATTTTTTTTTGAATTCTACAATTCCCTTTATACCTGTTCTTACTAGTCTCACAATAGCACTGGTAAACAACAGTGCAGTGTGGGATATGTGTGATATCTCATATAATAATTGCACTCCCACACAAGTAATTTAAGGGAGTGCAAAACTTGTTTTCTTTATTATTCCTTACAAATCAACACTGTAATCAGTTTTGTATGAGAGACAAAAGATATAATTGTACTATGTGGTGAATTTATCCAGTTATTTATTTTAACAAAAATCTCAGAAAACTAATTTAACACAAAGGTAGAATTCAACCTTGACGTGGTTATTGAATATATGACCCTATGTCAAGTGGAATAAGATTCTTCTGGCAGAGAGGGAAGAAGGAACCAGCTTTGTGGACAATGTGTATTTGGGGTTAGTATTTCAGATTGATACACAAAAGCATTATTCATTCTCTTAACTTGGACTCCCTTTTGAAAGAAACAGAAGAGAATCTCTGATCTCATCTGTGGATGTCTCTTTTTATGGAGAAACTGGGAAATGTTTAGTCAGTTCTTTTGGGATGAGGTACTTCTTCTGAATTGCAATCAAGAAATCGTATTCCACATAGCTGTACTGTGGTCTGTAGTGAGAAACTGCTGATCCTAGGTACTCCTATGACCTCTGTTTCCAGGGATCGGGTTATTTATAGTCATAAATGCATTAATTCATACATTTTATGATGTATAATTATGTCATACATAAGAAACAAGAAGAAGATATTATCCCTACTTCACAGGGAATGTGAGTCATAAAAAAGTGAAGATCTAGATCGTTAATGCCAAATTTGTATTGAAATCATTGAGAATTAGTTGCCCATATATGTTCAGCATCTGAACCTAACATAGTTACTGAGCAAGGGAAGGAAATCTGTGGAGTATCCAAAGTATCTCAGATTCTAGATGAGCAGCCTCATTGCTAAACTAGCTATCGT